>SDVV010037232.1:0-10861 GCA_016164225.1 Gammarus roeselii
GTGTCGTACCGACTACCTTGCGGGCCATTGAGCTGCATGCGGGTGTCGTACCGACTACCTTGTGTGCCATTGCGCTGCATGCTACTGACTACCTTGTGGGCCATTGCGCTGCATGCGGGTGTCGTACCGACTACCTTGTGGGCCATTGCGCTGCATGCGGGTGTCGTACCGACTACCTTTTGGGCCATTGCGCTGCATGCGGGTGTCGTAACGACTACCTTGTTTGCCATTGCGCTGCATGCGGGTGTCGTACCGACTACCTTGTGTGCCATTGCGCTGCATGCTACTGACTACCTTGTGTGCCATTGCGCTGCATGCTACTGACTACCTTGTGTGCCATTGCGCTGCATGCTACTGACTACCTTGTGGGCCATTGCGCTGCATGCGAGTGTCGTACCGACTACCTTGTGGGGCATTGCGCTGCATGCGGGGGTCGTACCGACTGCCTTGTGGGTCATTGTGCTGCATGCGGGTGTCGTACCGACTACCTTGTGGGCTATTGCGTTGCATACAGGTGTCGTGCGGGCTATTGCGCAGCATTCGATGATTGATTCAAACTCCCATTTCATCTACATTTCTTCCTCCATCATTCCTTCTCTCCTGTAAATAATCTGTTCAAACATTTCAAATGTTCAGTTATCAAAATTATGTACCATAATCATGGAAGGGGCGAGGGTAATATTTTCAGACAAAGATGCTTTACTAATCCTATCAGTGTATTTGCTCTCTTCGTTTCTACTTCAAATACCTACATTTTTAAAAATTAGTAGGCCTTCGAAATACTTAATCTGCCATCCTACCTCCTCCACCCCGCGTCTTCCTACCATCATCCACCGTCAGAACTCCTCACTGTCAATCAATTATTTTACGCCTCCTCTCACTCCAGCTTCGTCGTCAGCCAGGCCCGTGTTGGGCATCAAAGTGAAGCGAAGCGGTGATTCAAACAAATGGCCTTGCACGGTTAACGAGTGCCGTTGTGCCAATGAGTTACTGTACATCTTCTGTTTGACATTACTCTATTCTCGAGACTGTGCTGCACAACTCCAAAGAGAACTGTTTCCAGTCAGAACGAAGGGAAACAAAAGAGCATTGGAAAACAACCCTTCTCCCTCGGTTCTTCTCCTCACCATTCCTTCTTCAAACTGTCCCGTCAAATGAATGCCTTCTTCCTGCTATCAAAATAACAATGGATCTGAAACTCGCAACTCAAACACCAGAGCAAAGTGGCAATGTTTGCTTCCCGAAGTCTCCCTGAATGGCTGCGCTACAAACTAGTTCCGCTGCTAATTCAGTGAATAGCCGCTCTAATTCGCCTAACTTTCTTTGATGCACCGAACCAACGCCAGAGGGACACGAGCCGACATTTATATTATTTTTATATTTAAATGTGAATAACTCAGATGGACACATTATACGAATTTTCTCTAAGGTGTTTCAGGGGAAATTTAAATTTGTATCTGTTGTTCCTTCTTTATTGAAGTCCATTGTTTGAGACACTTTCTATGCACAGGGACCGATTATTGATCCAGGAGATCATTTCTATATAAGTTGACATGTATGGTTCATGTATATATTCAATATAGGTATAAGCGTTAGATCCAATTGTTATCTCAGTGTATGATGGTCAGATTGCACGTTTTTACGAACGTATCGTCATTTGAATCCTCAACCAATTGTACAATCACAATGAGTGATATTTCTTCACATAAAACATATCAAACACGACATAATCCAGAAATTATGACCGCAGGAAAGAACGGAAGCATTTACTTCATTTCAACAGATTGGCGACGGCTGGACCGAATGGGGACTAATTTTATTCATCTCATGAGGAGGTAGTCAGAGTAGTTGTGGTGGGCCTGAGACGGAGTGAAGAGTCAATTCTAGCAGTATTCCAAAATTGAATTTGCAGTACAACTAGCCCAGCTTAGATAGTAGAACTAGCCTAGCCTAGATATTACAACTAGCCCAACCTAGATAGTACAACTAGTCCAGCCTAGATGTAGCATTAAATGTTGTATTGATAACGTGAAATGATAGGCATGGATGATAGCAGTTTTTTGTGCATGATTGAAATTGAGGAAGGGTCAGACTGATGCCAGCATGACTGATGTCTGCATGGTAGGGTTCAATTTATAAGATACTCAAGCGCCCATCCCACCTTTCTTCCTCGTTTGAACATGTAAGGACTAATGTCTGCAAGGTTCTGTGTATTTATAAGGGACTCAAGCGCCCATCCCACCTTTCTTCCTCGCTTGAACATGTGAGGACAAATGTCTGCAAGGCGCTGTGTATTTATAAGATACTCAAGCGCCCATCCCACCTTTCTTCCTCGTTTGAACATGTGAGGACTAATGTCTGCAAGGCGCTGTGTATTTATAATATACTCCAGCGTCCATTTCCCTTACTTTCTCAGTTGAAAAACATGAAATAATAATCGTAAGGATTTACAAATCATTACGTAGCAGAAAAAAATATATTACAATAGGGTTCTGTAAATCTTTACAGACAGACACTAGGTCGAAATTTCCCAGCAAGGGGGTGGCTAACGGCAAGGCGCACCACACACTCTCATACACTCGCACACCTTAGCTCTTCTGCCCTAAAGGGTCCGGCCGGGAACCCCGCAACACAACCTCCGGGCCATGAGTGCGGTTAGAGGTCAGTGTCGGCAGCAGAGCCCGACAGTGTGACTGGTTTACGCCAGCCGCGTTATGATGACCGGGCAGGCACGACCATCCAGTCTTTCAGCAATTTGCCTAGGGCGGGATCGCACATCAGGGCAGCGTCAAAACCTATCCGTTCACAATCATTCTCCACCCACGCCTATCCAGTGCACGCTCTCTCGCTACCTCCACACTCATGTATCTCCTTCATAACGCCCTGCTTCACACCATCCATCCTCCCAAACTTCGGTTTCTCTCTAGACCTACGTCCCCTAGCCTCTGTCCTCAACACCCTTTTCACCAGTCTCCCTATCATCCATTTTCACCATGTGCCCGAACCGTCTCAGACCACGCGAATCAATTCTATCCTCTAATTTTTTCACCATTCCCGTCGTTAGTGAACCTGTCTCTCAACGACACTCCAGCCATGCTCCTCAAACATTTCCTCGCGAAAGCATTAAACCTTCTTCTCTCCTCTGCTCTCACCCCAAGTCTCAGCTCAATGAAGCACAGTTAGGTCAACGACACACATCATACAGCCCTCTTTTTGCTTCCACCCCCAACGTCCTGCTGCTCATTACGCTCTTCAGTGCACCCAACACTTTACACCCCTCCTTCACTCGCGACTTCACCTCAGTTTCCACTAGTTCAGTCTTTTCCATATGAAAGCCCAGATACCTAGAGCACTGAACTTCTTCCAATAACTCTCCTATTAGGAGGACACCAATTCTACTTTTACCCACGTTCACTCGAAACTTCCTCATCTCACACACTCTACCAAACCCAGACACTAGCCTACATAGCTCCTCCTCAGAGTCCGCCACAAGCGCCGTATCATCCGCCCATTCGCTTCCAAGCGCTCCAAGCCACGACCCAGCACACTCTCAATTACCTTCCTGACCACTTCATCCATATAAAGTTTGAACAGCCAAGGAGACATCACGCAGCCTTGCCTCAGACCCACTTTTACTGTGAACCCACTTCGCTTCCCACTCTGGCACATGCTCGACTGCCAACATAGAAACTCTGAACCGCTTTCAACAGCTTTCCGCCCACTCCATACAAACGCAACACCCTCCACAGCGCTTCACTGTCAATCCTGTCGTATGCCTTTTCCAGATCCATGAAGGCCAAGAACCCATCCTTCCCCTTTGCAAGATACTTCTCACAGACCTGTCTCACAAGAATCTGATCGGCCCACCCTCTACCACTCATAGAGCCACGTTGTTCCTCTCCAATTACGCAATCCATACATTCTCTAGTCCTTTTGATCAGCACTCTGCCATACAACTTACCAACCACACACAACAAACTGATACCTCTTGAGTTGCAGCATTTATTTTTATCTCCTTTGCCCTTATACAACGGGACAATGCAGGCACTGCGCCACTCAATCGGTACCACGCCCGCCACAAAACAAGTGTTCAGTAGCCTCATCAACCATTCGATCATCGTTATTCCACCCCTTTTCAAGCACTTCGTCACAACGCTATCCAAACCAGGGGCTTCCCCTGTTATCATCACCTCCACTGCCTCCTGCACCTCTTCCCTAGTAATCTCAGCAACAAGTCTCTCCAAAAACCGGCCTCCACACACCACCACCCACAGCAGCAATGTCAGCCTCTCTGTCATTCTTGACATTCAACAATTCATCAAAATACTCGGCCTACCTTTTACGTACACCACCTTTTTCCGTCAACAACTGGCCGTTTTTTTCTCACCGCCTCCTCCTTTCCGGTCTCTCCCTTTCTTGTGCTTTCGATCTCTTTCCAGAACATCTTTTTATTCATATGAAAATTTTGGCACAGCTGTCTGCCCCACCTAGCATCAGCGTCCCTTTTGGTTCTCCTCATCATTCGCTTTACCTCGTTCCTCTTCTTCTCATAGTTGTCATAGGTCACCACCGACTTTGCCTGCAACCACTCCTTATAAGCTCTTCTCTTCTGCGCCACCGCAGTTTGACCTCCTCGTTCCACCACTCGCAGCCCTTCCGTCCGCACCTGCCCACACGTCGCTCACCACACACATTCCTCGAACATCTCAACAAGGCATCTCTGAAAATCTACCATTCTTCCTCCACATCTTGCAGGTCCCACCCTCTCACGTTGTCAAAATTCTTCCTACACGCCCGCTGGAACGCATCCGCTCTGTTTTTCTCATTTAGCTCACTTACTATCACCACCTCTCTTCTTCCTCCCACTATTTTGTTCCCCTTCCCCCTATGCTCTACTCTTAATCTTCCCTCCACCAGCAGATGGCCAGACACTCCTCCACCCTCTCCTCTCAACACCCGCACATCCAACAGCCTCCGCACCACTCTCCTCGAAATCAGCACAAAATCCATAAGCGCTCTCTCCACCACTTCACCATGGGCCATCCTGGCCCTTGGGTGCTTGTGGATATCTTGCTTCTTGAACAGGCTGTTTCTGACTACCAGCTCCTTCTCCATGCATAAACCTATGAGGTTTTCTCCACTATCATACCTACCAGGAAAGCCCCACCTCCGTATCACATTATCCACTACTGCATCTCCCACTCTCGCATTAAGGTAGCCCAGTACAACCCCATTGAATTGACTTCCAAAACTCTCCATACACTCGTTCAGGTCAGTCCAGATTTGCTCCCTCTCCTCCTCACTCGTTTCGCTACCAGGTCCGTACCCACTCACTAAACACCACTTTTTTACGCCAAACTTTACACTTTCACCCACATCAATCTTGAGGACACCTCTTTCCACTCAGTAACGCTACTAGCCAGTCGATCACCCAATAACAACACCACATCTTCTCGTGCCCAACCTTCATCCACGCCTGACTTTCTTCCACTTACCACTCCAAACTCACACTCGCCCTTATCCTTTAACTTAGTCTCACTCAAAGCCAACACATCTAACTTCCTCCTCACAAACATCTCACCAATTTCTCGCCTCTTTGCTTCATTCGTACTAGAGCCATGTACATTCAGCAACCCTAGCAATAGGTTCTGAGAGGCGTGAGCTTCTCTTCCCCCTCTCGTCTTGCCGTCTTTTTGGGAACAAATTTACAAAGGAGGAGATTTCTATCCCCCTCGCCCCGCCCCCTATTAGTCGCCTCTTCCGACACGCAAGGGTCGTGGTAGCAGTATTTTAAGCCACGGCTACAGAGCTTTCCTTATATTCACCTCCTATGACACGCAGGGGTTACGGTACAGTATCCTAACACCCCAGCCGTGGGATGAGGTGCCATTCACTAGACGCACCACACAGAGGGTGCCGCCATTAAATAAACTTGAGACTATTAATAATGGTCCGAAGCTAAATAGTTATCATGTGATAGAAATTTCCTACCTAAACGAAACTACGTTGCAGACCCAAAAAGTTAACGCGCCGCAACGGCAAAAATTAGTTGCGGAACCATCAGAACAGAGACTTTTACTGGTTAAGTGTATGCAGTAACCTAGCCGCCTTGCTGATGGTATGCGGGACCATTACCCAGTGCATCCGGCAATCCAACAGAAAATATTGGGATTCAAGATTTCGCAACCTCCTAATACTGCTGGTCGCCGCAGCACGGAGTTACGTTCACGAGAAGAGTCGTATCTCGGACAAGCAAGAAGAGATTTTTAACAGTCAAACAGCGCAACAAATTCACCCTCGACCAACTTCTGCTGGCCATGAAATTCATGTCCCTGATGCGGGTGATTGAGTCGAAACCGGAAGGAATGAATTTTTTCGCTATTCTGCCTCCACTTTCAAGGACTGTCTGATCGCAATGCTCTTGCCTGCCACTGATTTACTTTTATTAAGTAGTGTACGTATTTTCTGTAAATAAATGATTAACGGTGAAGAATAATGGTGAAAGGTTATGTAATTTATGGTATTAGTAATCTCTTTTGACCCTTCATCAAGAAGAGCATCCTCATTTTCAGTAGTATTAAAATGGATGAACCATATCCTTTCCCGTCTTGTTTTAATGAACATCTGAAAAATGTATTTTGTATCCCCAGGATTCAATGGCACAATGGTATGAACTCCTTTGTTGAATTCAAATGACTGACCGTTGTTAGGGAGTTCAAGCCCACCAAGCCCCCATGTTCCGCAGCCCGCATTTCAAGTCCTAGGGGCCTATCTGGCCATGTCGTCCGTGTCCATTTCAATAGCTGCCTTGTAACCAAACAATGTCTAGAGTTTCAAAAGACAGTGTCAAAAAACAACAAGTCGAACACGACTGGTCAATATTGACTACAGGGAGTAGACCAAGAACGTGTAACCGACCACTCATTCCCAAAAAAACTATGTTCTCCTTCACCCTAACGTTGTGTTGGTCCCAGCAGTGTTGCTCGACCAGAATGTGAAAATGACTGCACAAGCATTTGTTGCTAGTTACTCGACGTTTGTCTCTCAAAAAAACTACTACACGGAAACGAGGGGCCGCAAGCCCTCCGAAAATGTTAAAACTTTGAGAGCGGTGGAGGAAAGAATGAGGAAACAGGCGTGATTGGAGTGCATTGTGTGGATCATTGTGTGGTTTCTGCGTGATGACCGGTGGATGAAAGAGTGAGGAAACAGGCGTGATGGGAGTGCATTTTTTGTGGTGACAGTGTGGGCAGCGCACTATGGAAAAAAGTGATGAAACAGGCGTTATGGAGGTGTACTGTTTCGATCTCAGTGAATGCAGCGTGATGGACGGTGGAGGAACGAGCGTGAAAATAGGGTTTGAAAAGCATCTCATGAAATGTAACTGAACATTCGGGAACTGGTCATTTGTTGTAAGGACACGGAATGCAATGAGAATCAATTGCCAAGTTTAGTGGAAGATGCGAGCGTGTCAGGTAATCTTGTTTGGAGGAGACACTGTCCCTTGACGCCAACCCTGTCCGCCATAGAGCTTGTAGCGCTGCAGGCACTGGTCTGTGAGGAACAAAAGAGCCTCATCAGTTGCGTCAGCGCTAGAAATCGAAAGGACCAATGGTGATGAACACGCCTGTTTCTAAATTCTTTCCTCCAGAGGCCATCACGCTGCTTACGCAGTGACCCAAACAATGCACTTCCACCACGCCTTTATCCTCACTCTTTCCTCCTGCGCCCAAATAATGGCAACGTGTTCGAATGATTTTTGACATTCCCTCGTTTTCGTGTCGTCACCTTAAATAGAGACAAACGGCGGGTAACTTCCCTTTACGCCTCTGACGAGCAACCAAGAGCTGTTGAGACCAACACAGCGTAAGAAGGAGAGGGAACTGGGGACTTGTCCATTAATTTTTCGCCCCAGACAAGCAACGAAAAGTTGGGGAGAACATCACAGCGTAAGGGGAGAGGGAACTGGGCACATGTCCCTTTATTTCACGTCTCTGATGAGCAACGAAGAGCTGGGGAGACCAACACAGAGTAAGGGGAGAGGGAACTGGGCACATGTCCCTTTATTTTACGTCTCTGATGAGCAACGAAGAGCTAGGGAGACCAACACAGAGTAAGGGGAGAGGGAACTGGGCACATGCCCCTTTATTTTACGTCTCTGATGAGCAACGAAGAGCTGGGGAGACCAACACAGAGTAAGGGGAGAGGGAACTGGGCATATGTCCATTTATTTCACGTCTCTGATGAGCAACGAAGAGCTGGGGAGACCAACACAGAGTAAGGGGAGAGGGAACTGGGCACATGTCCCTTTATTTCACGTCTCTGATGAGCAACGAAGAGCTGGGGAGACCAACACAGAGTATGAAGAAGTGGGAACAGAGCGCATGTCTTTTTTGTTATATGATAGGGATACGTGGTCGGCAACGTGCTGTGTGAACTGTGAGTTACGCTCTTCAAGAATCTCAATGCGTCACAACGAAAACATATTTGTGGGGCTAGTGAATTTTGACTAGAAAAATAAATCGGTAGCTGTTAATTGTGGGTCTTCCATTACACTAAAATGCGCAATATTCCAGCCCAACAGCTAACATCGCTTTAATGAAGGGCCTGATCATAGGTTGGATAATTAGGAACATTGACGTACCTGTTTATGACCTCATATCATCTCCAGGGTACAAGTAATACTCCCTCCATACCTCGCCCGAAGTGTGTACTCTGTAACGCTCTAGCTACTTAGTCACGATGGCAAGTCGATCTATTTCAATAGTGTACGTAGGCCCGTTATTAATACTTTTGAAATTGTCCAGAACTTTAAAAAAAGTAAATAGAGGAAAAAATTGTTCAGAAAACCGTATGAGACAACACAAGGCCTCAAGTTTTCATATACTGTGCACAGGAAAGAAGGCCTGGTTATAATCGATGGAAACTAACGATATTGGAAAGTCACGAGAACCACGCTTGTCCCACCGTCCAGAAATTCACAAAATCGCAATAGTCGGTCTCTGTGTAATTTATAGACACGGCATAGATTTGCAAGCGATGACTTTGCAAAATGCGTCTCATCAACGCTTCACACTTCTTCACAACGCGTCTCATTAACGCTTCACACTCTAACACAACGCGTCTCACTAACGCTTCACACTCCTACACAACGCGTCTCATTAACGCTTCAGACTCCCACACAACGCGTCACACTCCTACACAACGCGTCTAATTAACGCTTCACACTCCTACACAACGCGTCTCATTGTTTCCTCACCGTCACTTGCTGTTGTTGTATCGGTCCCCTGGCCCCTGTCGTATCAGACTCCTTGCTACTGTTTCGTCGGTTTTCTGGCTCCTGCTGTTTAGGTCCCCTGGCTGCTGTTGAATCGGCCCTCTGGCCCCTTATCTCTTGGCACCTGCTTGCTGGCGTTGCTGTCAAAGATGTTTGTGTTGATAACTATTATTTTCGTCCATTATGCTTCTTTCCTCTCATTTCACCATAAATTGGATTTGTACGCAACATTATAGATGCACACATTAATTCCGTTTAACCTAAACTTCTTATTTTCTGTTCACTACCCCCTATGAATGTTTGCCTCTAACATGTTCTCACCGTTTTCCTCGCCTTAGGTCCGAGTTGGTGTTCATTGCTGAAATGTGATGATTTTCGTGATTACGAAATTTTCCAGCCATACGATTTTGTGATTCCCAACCCCATCTGTTCGTAATTTTTAAATCATGTTAGACGTCGTCTGCAAGATCATTTATGATAATATTATAAATTATATCTCGTTTCATGAAGTACGAACCAACGGCTCACAAAAGATGAACTGTGACAGCTTCAATTTGAACTTCATTCCGCTAATTCAAATACTATATTTGATAATGAAGTTCATTTGATATTGTAAGAATTTATACCAATCGCTAGACGCGGGAAATAAATCATACAGATAAAGATACAGATACTAAGCCAAATCCCACAGGAAGAGGGATGGCCAAAGACCATCCCCCGGTCAATATGACGCAGCAGAAGTTAACCAGTTTTCCTGTCGGGCCCTGCTGCTGACACTGACCTCGGGCCGCACTCCTGACCCAGAATGTGTGCTGCTGGGTCTCCCGGCCAGGCCCTTTAGACCAAAAGGGTGAAGTTTATTTCAGTGAGAGTGTATAAGAAGAGAGTGAGGTGCACCTTGCCGTCGGTTTTCCTGTCCCTTAGACCATCCAGTTTCTCAACGCGACGCCAAGGGCGAGAAAGCGCTGCTCCTTATCTCACAATCTTTCTCCACTCACGCCTATCCATTGCCCGCTCTCTTGTTCCGTCCACATTTGGTCTCTCCTTCCAAACCCCCTGTTCCATGCTGTTTAGCTACTCAAACTTTGATCTTCTTTTAGACCTACGCCTACTTACCTCCGCTTTCGTTCCCCTTTTCACCAATCTCCCATCATCCCGCACACCATCCATGCACCCTCTGAAAGAACTCTGTCCACTAACTTCTTCATCATCCTTGTTCTAATTTGAACACTTCGTTAGTGATTATATCACTCAGCGTCAAAATCCAACCATGCTTCTGAAATATTTCATCTAAAAATACCTTCTTCTCTCTTCTGTTTTCACCCCAGAAGTCTCAGCTCTGTAGAGCACAGTTGAGTCCACTGGTTCTTGCTCTTTGCGTCCATCCCCAACGTCCATCAGCTTGTTACATCTTCGGTGCACTGTGCGCTCTACACCTTTCCTTCACGCAGGACTTCACCTCAGATTCCTGCGCTCTACACCTTTCCTTCACGCAGGACTTCACCTCAGATTCCTGCGCTCTACACCTTTCCTTCACGCAGGACTTCACCTCAGATTCCTGCGCTCTACACCTTTCCTTCACGC
>SDVV010037233.1:0-10861 GCA_016164225.1 Gammarus roeselii
ACATCCAGTCCTAATATATAACTACAGTATCAGAGAAGTACAGCGTCCGAGTCACTATCAAATAACAAACATCCTAAGCAATACATTCGATGAAAGATACAAATATCTTACCATCCTAATTCCTACACAATTAACATATATCCTATTTCCTTCATAAATAACATATATCCTAAATCTCGTAATTCCTTCACAAATAATATACCTCCTAAATCCTTCACAAAATAACATACATAGAGTCACTAATTATCCAGGGCGACTTTTGCAGAGCGACTTTCGCAGAGCGACTTTCGCAGAGCGACTTACGCAGAGCGACTTTCGCAGAGCGACTTTCGCAGAGCGACTTTCGCAGAGCAACTTTCGCAGAGCGACTTTCGCAGAGCGACTTTCGCAGAGCGACTTTCGCACACATACTAACTACTGTGAATCAGTTGATACTTTCATCTACCAACCGCGGTATATTAATTTCACAATGCACTTGAATGATGAAAGAACGATCCTTTATTATGTCGACAAGTATTGCTTGCATGTGATATACTTCTCCATCTTTACACATTTATGACTTGTAAGTACTGGTGGAGCCGTGAGACTCTTCGTACGTTGCCGGTGGTGCGGTACGACAGGTCCTGTTTTTTATGTATTCATTAACAATTTCATCAGTTTGTTAAACCTGGAATTACAATTGTACCACACCGTGTACAAGTTTTATATACGGATCATTCAGCGCATTTGTGTTCAGGGGTATCTTTGAGTAGGTATAAACACAATTTTTATCCTTAATGTCTTATGTATAACTATGCTCGTAGAGTCCATTTCGCGTCCATTACAAGAATATATCGTTGAGATGTAACGCAGTAAATGTATTACACTTCGCAAGATAGCAAAACATTGATATACCCGGACCATATACACGTGGCCCATTTGTTTTCAACCTTTGGGAACTTGAATGAACTCATTTGTTCCATTATTATTTTTATGATTAAATCATTTATTTCCATCGTATGGCAATGGGTTTTGAATTTTTGAAATATTACACATAACTTTATTGTCATAAATACTATTTATTGTCATATATTGGCGCCCCATATAACTAGAAGAGGCGTCAACCTCTGACGTCACAGGTTGAGTTGCCATTGTCGCTCACACGGCATTCGGTTCGAAGCCACCAGATCTGAATAAAGAAAACGACAAAATTGTAACTCTGCAGTTGAAACAACAATAATAATAGTAATAATAATAAAACTAATAATAGTTATTATCATCTGTATCCATACAACAATGGTACATAATTGCGCAGTTTGCTTTGCATTTCAATAAGCGATTGAATTGAATGAATCTAGAATAACAATTCGGCTTCGAAAATTATCTTAATCATAAAAAATGACCGATATTTTGTTCAGCAATGGCGCATATCCTCAATCTCAACGCACGCTTTTGTCCATCCGAGACGATGCGTTCACGTCCGTTTAACTGACATGAACGGAAGGGCAAGACGTGTTGCTATACGTTACTTTCAACTCCAAAACTCAGAACTTCGGTAGCCCATTCCCGTTAAACAAAAAATCAAATCAAGATAACTTCGGTTTTCGCTCAATTAATTTTGATCTTTGATTGGAACCAAGTTCTGCTCAGCGACAAGGTTGTCACATCCAGCAACAAATATCCACAATTTTGTCAAACTACCGTAGAATAAGTTATTTGTAGTATAATAAGCATAACAAATCATAATAAAAAATTGGTCTGCATGGCTACGTTTTATTTCAGGTTATATCAGAAATTACCGTCAAAGAAAATGAAAAAAAAAATCACACAAAATTATCTTTGTTCAATAAGATAATCCAACAAATACATTGTATCGTATATGTATTCTTTTCTAGGTGTTCTGGTTGTTGGTGCGCACGAATTTTTTCTATTGCATTGCCATTTCAAGAGGGAAATGTCAGCTGAAAAATTTGTATGAAAAAAGGGACACAAAAGCTGCTATTTTTTATTCCTAGAACGAGGCAATTACCGTCCATTGTTAATTACTGCGGCGAGAGGTCATTTCTCATCATAATTGCCCGTACCGGTGGTTGGCGTGGTAGGGTCATCACGTGACGAGAGGACTTCACCACGAGCGATAGACAGCATCGATTTGTTAGTGACCATTCTATGACAGACAATAAATTAGCTACCCCCCACAGTGGTTTCAAAACTTAAACTTTGTCTAACCACGATGGAACAGAACGATTATTAGCGGTTGTTCAAATTGGTGATGGGACGAACCTTCCATTCGCCTGGCTTATAGTGAAACATTTTATAAATTGTCGTTCGTTATTGACAGTTCCTCTATTCATGATAGTTGAAGTCAATGATACGTTCAAATATAATTATTCCAATTGAACAGATTTATACCATATGGCCGGAGTTGGAGGCAGGAAGTTGGTAATGCATCTATTTATAATCGACAATTCTTCGCACTAGTGACCTCTTCGTATCAAATAATGCATTTCCTCATAATCCCTGACAATCATCGATCATTAATAGTATTAATCATTGCACATCTTTCGTAGGTGGTTATTAAGAGTGGCCCACCCCACTACGATCACAATAAACATACATGTAGTCCTTATAGCTCCGATTCGATCTCGAAAATTGTACATGCACACCAGCTAGTATTGCGCCACGTTATAAACATGCTTGTCAATTTCTGCCGTTGCTCTCATGCCACAACACAATTTGTTCTGACGCAATCATATAAAACCACACACAATTTCGTGGTTTCTAAAAATAACACACCCCACAACGATCACGTCGAAAATAAAATCTTGATGTCCTAGTTGTACTATCTCGATCCCTAAAATTATATATACACACTTCAAGGCTAATCAAATCAACACTGTGTCAAAATGGCGACATGATAACAATTCACGCAATATCTGGTGAAATGTAATAAGGTCGCTCACATGAGGTGGACATTATTGAACAGGAACGTTTATTGTTCGGACCTACCCTTCGTCACCTCATTTGTATTTGGATGGACTCTTTATGGGTACTAACTGGCACAGGAAATTCAAAGCTGTTGATACGGCATTTAAAAATTAGGTGTCATCACATTGTTTGCTTATCGATGTGGCAAACATCATGGACTGTTCTCAGATTTCATTGCTTATGATGGAATGAACTGGTCGGATAATTTGCTTCCTGCTGCGGAAGCGAGGAAGTGATATGGTTTCTAAATTGTCTGCTGTGTACAAGATCATACCGAAGGCTGGACTTGGCAGTGAGTTGACGTCCACTTTCATCACTCCGGTTCAGAAGTGTCCACTTTCACCTCCGGCCGAAAGATGAAGCCTAACCTCTGTTTGGCTTTGTGCTGTTTACGGTCGGTGTATTGGTAGGTGTTTCCCTTCTCCAATTCTTCTCGCATCCTGTAGGAAGCCCTGGATAGGTTGAATCAATCAAGGCTGCTCAGTATTCATTTTACCGACTCATTTGACCGAATTTGATCGACTGGGCCACCTGTACAAACTTTGGTTGTGAGTGTTGCTGGAATACTGTTCTCTGTGGCTAAATAGTTTTTAACGAACCACAAGTATTGTGTTGTAGTAGATGGGGGAAAGACAGTATCCATCCGTGTTGTGTATTTCATGTGTTTTTTTTATTCTGGAGAATCAGATAGTGGGCTAAGCGGATGATTTCACTTTGTCGGGACTAGTTCATTCTTGTACTATCGTGTGTTCCTCCGGAGAAATCTCGTGCTAATTATTCATTGGCGCTGCGCTGTGACGACGAGACGTCATGAGCAACATGATGACTGCCTGCAGTGAAAAGTTGCCTGAGACGCTATTGGCAAGTAAATCGCTGACGCCCACTTTAACTGGGAACGAAACTGAGAAAATCTCAAATCAACATCGTGGACTGATGAATTTAATTTTTTTATAGTATCATCTTTAAATATTATTCCTTCCTGCAGCCTTCCCCTTTTTTGATCTTTAATTACAGAAATTACAGAGACCCAAACTGGCCCTAGCACATATAAATAAAAATATATTCATGAAAAAAAACTAGGTCTGAGCACTTTTCTAGTCTTTGGAACAATAATTTGATATAATTTGTCTAAATGAAAGCTGGCTGACTGACTCACCCATTTGGCAAATTACTCATCCTTTCATTCTTTGCGACACAACAATAAACGTGGCTGAGAAGTGTCCCGTTAGTGCGTCGTACTTTTAAAGTTGAAAACTTTCTGCATATCTCGGTCTATCCTTTCTACTATTGAATCCTTATATTTTCAAATTCATGTCCCTGAAGTAGAAAGTAAGTTTAATAAAATGAAGTCATCTGAAAAGGGTTTTCTATGTCATAAACCAACATTTTTTCTTAACGATCTCAAGTGGCCTACTACTATTATTATTTTCGAAAATTATTGTATGTTTTTCGAGCAGACTCCCAAGCTCATCATTTCCCGCAAGTCCATCCCTTCCTAAGCTCCGGCATCCATCATCAGGTGCAATCAGGTCGGCAGAGGCTGCCAATAACGGGCCTGAGAGAGAGGGCCGTCATGGCCCAGAATTTGGAAGCAGCCTCCGAGGCAAGGACAGAATTACCAGCCGGCGCCAGTGAATTAATGCCGGCCAGCCAGGAGGCTTGGGCTTGTGATTGGCTCAGTGGAGAGGGTGACCTTGCTGAGCTAGTGAACTAGTGAAGGCCAGAGATGCGGCTTTGACTTGTGCTTGCTTTGTAGGAGAATGAGATAAGTGTGAACTAGTTAATCAATGAAGGCTAGACCAAACACTTACAAGCGTTTTGGACTTGTGCCTGTTTCAGGGGTGTGGGTGACCAGTGTATATGCTGGTGAATTATTGATCAGGACCAGACAAGCGGCTAGCGTTTACAAGAGGCTTGTACTGGAGCTTGTTTCAGAGAAGTGGGCGACCAGCGTGAGGAAGTAAATCAAATGGAGGCTAAACAGGCGGTTTGGTCTTGTTCCTCTTCCCAGGGAGTTGGAACCAACGTGTGGTGGTGAGTTATTAATGATTGCCCGCCATGAGTCATGCACTTGTTTCGGAGGTGAGAGGGACAGCGTGAGTTAGTGAATAATTGAAATCTAGACGAGCGTTGTGGACTTGTGCCTGTTTCAGAGGTGTGGGTGACACCGTATGCTAGTGAATTATTAAGTGGCTTGTGCTTGCCTTGGAGAAGAGAGCGACCAGCGTGAGCTAGTAATTAATGCAGGCCAGAGTATAAGCCTGGATTTGTGCATGCACTGGAGGGGAAGGTGATCTTACCCTGACGGGGTCCATCAACTATTTCGACAAAAAATTGTATAGATATATACATATCCTGCCCCGTGTATTTCATGAACATATTTGTTTTTGTGGCTGCAGCAACAGGCTGTGGACACAGTTTCACTGTGGACCCAACAGGGTGAATACGGACAGGAAATACAAGAATCGTTGTAACTGAATTAGCAACATTCACCGGTATGTTCCCAAATATTGCACATAGAGCAGGGCTCAGTAAGCAGCACCACTCCGTGAGCAGACGTTGTGTCCAGGTTGTTGCAGGCTTCGTGTATGCGTGTACTAAATGTGTCTCCATAGTTAGGCATACATCGCCTGGCCAGTCAATATATATGCAAACAAGAAAATAAGTGCGAAATAATTCACTACAATTTGTTGCCGTTCAAAACTTTTTTTGTTGCGGCCCCATAATGTTGGTGGTGGTGGATCAATGATAAAGTGCAGGAACAAATTGAGATTGTTGTTGCTGCAATCTTTTTGTTCAATCTGATTTTTTTTTCTGCTTGCGGCCCCTCCTTTGCGGCCCTCCCAGGGTTTCATACACTTCATTTTGTGTAATGTATGAAATGTAGGAAAGGTAGATCGGCAGTAGTAATGTTGACGTAACCCTTCATCGGCCTTCCTCTCATAGTCTAGGAAGGTGAAACAGTGTACTGACAATTGTAATTTATAATTTAATAATGACAACTATTTTTTTTAATCATTGGTGAATTGAGTTTTGATGTCGGTTGAGGCGATCTTCTTGACTCATACATTCACTTGTACAGTATCGGTGTACTTGTCACTTTTTTGTCCACGTAGTCAATCGTTCTTCCAGTCCTCCACCCCCCTGTTTTATTCATGTGCTTGTTATGTTTTGTATAATGTAATATTACGAGTTTTGGTATAGACGACAGTTGAAAATTTTGTATATATATACAGGGATGATAAAACCACAGCGAAAATATGGTCTGAGCATTGAAATTTATAGGATGACATAATGTTGGTGTTATGCTTTATAGTTTCACATTTTATGCATCTATTGCATTGGACTTCGCAATTCGCAATACTTGACCTTCGGAAATATGAAGAATAATAACAAGAAAACCACTTGCAATATAATGTGAAGCAAATTTCTCACTTCCACGCAGTATGACCGTGGGGGTGCAACACTTGAACATTAGTTAAATATAATGAACATATTTGTTTTGCAGTGCAGACGAGAGACAACTCAACCCCCCGTGAAATACTTGTCATTACCAAATAGTTAGATCACTAGAAGACTCGGTGATTTCACACATACCTTCCTGATGGCATAGCGTTAAGAGTATTGATAAGTATGAGACAATAAAAACGTGGATTGGTAGAGGTGATGACGTTAGCCTTAGATTTATTTCTTCCCAAAAGTTGTTGAGTCCGGTGTAAATGAACCCTCTAAATCGATGTCATTGAATGGTCAGGTATTGCACATATGCGGGCGTTTGAAGTAGGATGAGGGAATCGATTGGTAATGTGATCGCTTGCATAATCAAGTCACTTTGTATTTCATTAAACCTAATTTGATACTCAACTTGCCACAGTAAATGAGAACTAACAGTTTATCTCTCAACTGACAGTCGATCATTTATCAGGGAAATATAAAATTGGAGTGTAATATGTTTGAACCTGAATTATATTGCTTGCTCATAACTACATTATTAACTATCATTTGTTTATATATTTTGAATAATCGGAACTCGCTCCATGCTAGTAAGTAGATACAATGCCACCATTTTTAACATTTCTGGTCGACCACGCCACGTGTCAGACCACCATTTTTTAAATTAGTGGCATTCTCAGACACGAAGAGTCTACATTGTTTTTTCGCACGCCCTATTTCACGATCGACCAAGTGAGTGACTCAGGTGTGTGCGGTGGTGTTTGTTGGTCATTGTTGGTGATTATTAATGGTTTATAAATTGGCATTGTATAGGGTAAGGATTACTGTATATGTATGAATTAATGTTGGGGTTCATTAAATTGCTTTGGCATATCTGCAAGAGGTGTTGACCTGAAACATATAGACCTGGCTGTATGTGTACGATTTAATTCTTTCTAATAGCATCAGGTATCATAGTATTTAATCGATCTCTCTGTAAGTGAAGTAGATATATATTTTTAATAATATATATTTATGTATATATTTGATTTGATATCGTATTATTTAGTGTTGCAGGCACCGCTGCTATTGCAGTTTCAATGGGTATTTTTTGCAAGTCTTTGCTAGACCTGTAACCTATTTAGTTTAGTTGCACATTTAGCGTTGTAATAGGATTTCAACTGGCTGATGCTTTCATTGCTCGATCATTAACATAACTCGGGGTGATGATCTGTTATTCATATGAATGCAGTATTATGTAGGTTCTTTGTTACTGTAAAGCAAAAGTTAAAGTATTGGATTAAATCCAGCTGTTTTTTTCCTATTTTATGTATTTATTTTCTCAGTTACATTATATCTAAAGTAGGAAACTCTCATCGCAGACAAAATTAGGCAGTAGCACACTGACATCGCAGGCAGTATACAGTATGAGTGACCTGACAGTAATACGGTGCCAGATCGGCTCTATCCATCCCTGTCTCAGGCTCAGATGTTATCTTGAAACTCCCTCCACTCGAGATCCCTATAATCGCGAGATTTCATCTCGACATGACAGTTAACGGCATCATTAATCACTCGACAACTATATTCCGTTCCAGGTTTCTACCTGGACCTTTTTAGTTTAAAGAGGATCTGTCAGCATACAGCAATAATTATGATATCACATACAAATGAAAGGCGCTGCATTTATTGAGAATTTTAAATTCGAATTCATGAATATTTTCAAATAGTATGCTGATGATTCTTAATTCATGATACCATCAATGTATGTTACGGTAATAAATTATATTTCTCCGATGCGTAGATAGGCAACAATTTTGATTTATTTGAAGAAATCCCTATGCACCCTGATTATATTACGATTCTCAATTGGATATTTTCTCTTGTAGGTAATCTATCTAGTTGGACAATGAAACATTTATGATCAAGTTTATATTTATTTATTTATTACATAGTTACAAAGTAGCATGGCTAAAACATATTAGGAACATTTACATGATTACAACATATTAGGAACATTTACATGGTCGCAACATATTAGGAACATTTACATGGCTACATATTTACATCTTAAGAACATTTAGCGAATAAAACCTGAATACGTGATTTTACGCCCCACCCAAGGATTGACGGAATGTCAAGCTTTTGTTTGATCCAGAGATTCACATCGAAGCAGATGCGACCTGCTCATGACGTAACGCCTCTCCGGCCAAGAGAGACGTATTTAAGGGGCAGGCAAACAGCTTTCCGATATCAGTGACATCCAACCTTCAACAGAAGAACAGGAATCCTACAGCAGAAGTTGTGTTGAATTATAGTGTTTACAATTACGGTGAGTAAATTACAGTGTTTTGATTATGTTGGATTTCCCTATCGCTTATGAATTTTATTAGTTATCATTTTTTGTTGCTTGTTTACTGTAGGAATGCCCTGTCGGATAGATTTTAGTAGTTGTTTGTTAAGTATTGAATATATATCAGGAATATTTATTCTGTTCTGAAGCTATTTTATGTCGTTGTATGAGATTCTTGCAGGGCAGATTTCTCAAAGATGTCTGCTGTTGTATAACTTATATTGTATGATTACGCTATCGTGGATAATTGTTATCAGAGAATTTTTGTTTCGTTTTGTGTCTGAGCTGTTTAGTACATTTCGAGCATATATCATTATACTCTTCTTGTATAATATATAGTATTTGATAATACCGTAGTTTTCAACTTTATCGTTATTTACATATGTTTGATACTGTAGGAGGTCCCCTGTTGGAGAGATTTTAGTTGTTATTTTGTTATGGATTGAATTTTTATTATGATTTTTTATTCTGTTGTGTAGCTATTTTATGTCATTGAATGAGATTCTTGTCAGTGTAGCTATCTCAAAGATGTCTGTTGTTGTGTAATTTATATTGTGGGATTCCTTTGTCGCAGATTATTGTTCCTGTATAATATTTGTTACGTTTATGTGTCTGAGCTGACATTACTGTTCAGTACATTTCGTGCATATATAATTTTACTCCTCTTGTATATGATATAGTTTTTTTATAACACCGTACTCTTCAACTGTATTTCTTCACATGACATCTACTTGATGATTCACATATTGTATCATATTCTTTTCCATGTCATCTAAGTTTCGGTATAGTTAATGAACCCCTAATTTATATATATTTCTCTCTTCTGCAGATGTTCAATTTACACTCCATCACCGATTTATCTATTGCAAGTCTTGATGATACTCTGCTAACGGCTTCAATCGAGTTAGCTGCAGCCATAAAGCGAGCTCAAGAGGGTCACCAAGTCGGCACAAATGCTCAGCCATCTCATGCCCATGTAAACGGTAAGTAAGTGTTTGATATTAAAAATATTTCTTCAATCATAACAAGACCTCAATATAGGAATGTGAATACAGTGTTGGAAATTGATGTACATTTATCTTCAACTTGACATGACAGAAGCTCAATAGAAAAGAGTGTGTACAGAGGATACCATTGGGATTCTAGTTCATACTATTATTCACCAGATCCTTCTACGATTGGTGACGATTCTCTAGTCGGTGGCTTGTACCTTCTCGATATAAGTGGAATCTCCACCATTCTAGCGAGGCTGGATAGACCGGTGAGGGATCCATCTCTACCGCCAAGTCGCGAATTACGTGGACGTCGAGCCTCGGGCGGGATCGAGCAATTAAGACGGTAAGTGTTATCGAATTTGAATAAAATGAATAAGGAAATTTAACATTTGAAGGTGAGGTCAGTATATTATTAGTGCTTGCGATATATCCTTGCCAGGGTTCGAAATCGGTGGTTTTCATGATTGTGAGAGTGGAAATCCTCCTAGGTTTTATATCTATACATACGATAACCTTATTTTTCTCCAACAGATCATGACAGAGTGGATCCTGCTACTATTGGCGACAACCCTCTAGTCGATGGATCACTGCTGCTCGAGATTAGTGGAATTTCATATTTCTTCGAGGACAAGCTCGGAGACTTCACATTTTCTAGCATGGAGGAGACAACCACGAGCGCTCAAGTTCTCGACGATGCGGATGCAAGGCATCGAGTAAGACGGTACGTGTTATGCCAGTATCAAGTGATGTAATTGTATATCATCAATTAGAACAGGATCTCAATATACGAATGTGTACACGTTATTGGGAATTGATGTAAATATATCTTCTATTAAAACGGCATTTCAAAATATAGGACTGTACAGGATGTTGGAAGCTAATTCATGCTTTTTTCTACAGATTATTCGGGGTCAGTGTTATGTGTTCTTATTCATCCTTTTTTCCAACAGATTATCTTGGGACATTGTATTTCTAAGGCACTCTTCTCCGCTCAAGCGAAAACCTACACCTAACCAGGTGTGCCGTTTGGACCAACTCCAGGCGCGTCTACTGTGCAAGCTGCCTGCTTTACTCGACCCATGAAGCGCCCTCGGGATGACGCAAGTGCTCCCAC
>SDVV010037234.1:0-10861 GCA_016164225.1 Gammarus roeselii
GGCACATGGAGAGGATGGATGAAGGGAGATTGGTGAAAAGGGTGATGAATGCGAAGGCGAGTGGTCGCAGGCCTAGAGGTAGACCGAAGTTTGGGTGGGTGGATGGTCTGAAGCAGGCGTTGGGAAGGAGAGACATGAATGTGGAGGTAGCGAGAGAGCGTGCAATGAACAGGCGTGAGTGGAGAATGATTGTGAATGGTTGATTTTGACGCTGCTCTGATGTGCTTTCCCGCCCTTGGCATCCCGCTGTCGGGATGGGCGTGGGTCTGTCGGTAGCTCAGACTGAAGATTTTATTCGACCAAGAAGTTCATCTGACTGTAGCAGAGCACCACCAATAAAAATTGTCAGTAGCAACGGAGAACCGTGCATCAATGTTTTTTTTTCTTCACTAGACAATTTGAATCATGAGTCATAACTGCTGCCGCCACCTCCCGCTCCTGTTCTCCGCTTGGTCTGGCCATATGCCCAACTCGGCTAGCTATTTAGCCTATCCCCTATTCTTGCCTTGGCCATTGGCCAGGTCCAGCGCCTACCCCGCCAGCTATCTAGCTCACCCCAGCGCTGAGCTTACCTTGGCCAGGTCCTCTGCCCTTTGCCTATGGTGTGCCGCCTGGGCCGCCAGCCGATGCCTGTCCTCCAGCAGCAGTAACACCATCTGCTTGTGCCGCGAGCGCTGCTCCTCGCGGTCCGCAGTCATTCGATTCACCTCAGCTTCCGCGGCCCGGCGCTGCGACCGCTCGGACTCGATGCTCTGAGGAGTGGGTCGAGAATTTAGGAGGATGGCGGTGCTCCTTGCCAATCAAAATCGTGTGTAAGTGCAAGAGAGAATTGAGCGGGGGCGTCTTGCCGTCGGCAAGCACCCTTCTTAATCTGGCATAGGCTAACTAATAATCATTCGATCTGTAACAACAATAAAGCATTTACAAGTTGATCGCTAGCTATTTGATTGGTGATAAATCACATTTCCATACCTGAAACCTCCCTACATTTAGATTTAATTACCTCAATGAGATGGTCTAGCTATATTTTTTTATATGAATTTGCCACACAAGTCGCATTTTTGACCGTTAGCTAAGAGTACCGCTCCTGCTCCTCTGACCTGCTTAAGACGAGCGCGGTCCCGCTCCAGCGCGTAGGTGACATCATCGCCCTGCGCCGTGTCGTGCTCGTGCTTGCGGCGCTCTTCCTCCAGCTCGCCCACCACGCGGCTGTGGCGCTGCACAGTAACACGCCAGTTAGCAGGTAGAATATATTTATAGATTGGGAGAGTGAATAGAATCAGCACTAGTACGTTGAAAAAGGCTATAAGAGAAATAAGGATCTCGTGCATGAGGTCTGCACAGAACCAGGGATGAGGAGAGTAGGAGTCAAATAAAAAGGAGAGAGTTGTAGGAAATAACTTGCGTCAATTCCGGTTCATCTGAAACTCACCTTCTCTGCTTCTCTGAGGACGTGCCGCATCCTCTGGTGTGCCTTCCGTTGCTGGGCTATTAAGTGCTCCAGTTGTGTTAGCTGTGTGTCTTGCAACCCTCGCATCTGCTGCTGAGGGTCCCCCGCTGCACCCCCTCCACCACTAGCGGCTCCACCGCCACTGCCTCGTTCACCCCCGCCTCCCGCCATTGAGGTTACTGTGGCGCTCCCCGTGTCTCGCTGCAGCGCCAACACGGGGTCGTGGACGCCGCCACGCCCATAAGCCAGTAAACTCTTGATACGCTCAGTCTGGAAAATAGAGAATTGTTGAGGTAAAACGCAGGAGTAGTGACATGTGCTGCTACACATCTTGCACCAGGACTGTACATATTGGCAACCTATTGATTCTAGGTGACGTGTTCAACCAATGGCCAATTATGAAGAAGCTACAATTCATGACAAACCCTTATTTTGAATAACTAGCAAGCTATGAGCTATAAACACTGAGGGAATTTAAAAAATATATATTTCGAATTACAAATAATTGAAATAGACTATTCAGGGAGTCGACAGAAAAGAGGAAAAATAACATGAGGTGTTCTTGGACCTTCCCGTACGCACAAGGCTGGTTTTCCAGTGCGTCTCGACATTTAATTAATGGTAGCTACTGTGCGAGTATTTCTGAGTGATAACTGCATTTTTCAACGAAGAGCAACATGTAATGACTACAGCAGCATGAACAAAGTTTGTACTTGTGAGAGGAAATTGAACAATTGAACTTTTTTGATAGATAGCTACTTATAATGACTACAGTAGCATAAGCAGATGAACATTTTCAGGAACATTTCAGTGTTCTCATAGTACGAATGAATCGTCACACACATTGAATTGCTGCCTCCAAATTCGGTCATAAGAAGCATTGGTCACGTTTACATAGGTAATAACCTCCATCAGCATTTTCAATTCTAAAATTTGATAATTCAAATCATCATGCTGATGAATCTTCAACACAAAACAATCAGAAGCGACCAAATTCTAGATAGTCTTGCAAGCTATTACCCTGCAAAACGATCTAGAATTTGCTCACTTCTGATTGTTTGGAGCTGAAGATTTAGTGATGAGAAAATGTTTATGATCAAATGCTTGGGTCAAAGAGCCTCGGAGTATGACTGATATCATAACTTATACTAGCCCAATGCTTACAGGAAGTTTGGAGGGGTTATGCAGTGCTGAGGCTAAAATGGCACAGTTGTACATGCGTGATTCATCATGAAAAATAGGTTCAATTTTCTCAATATAGCTATATAGCTAGCAGCTATAGATGAAAATAACTTCAGTAGTACTGAAATTCAAATGCTGACGTTTATTCCTTGTGTAATTCTGAACTACAGTTACTACTCCCTCCGTGTATGACAGAAACTACCTTTCAGTTTGAATCTTATGTAAACGGAAACTACAAAAATTCCAGGCCAACACCAAAATATTACCAAGGTAAGGCCAATTTTCAGCAACTACGCCAAAATAAATCCTGGGGTGTTCGCGTATTTGAAGAATTTTAAGGACTTGACTACAATCTGTAAGTACTCAAGGAAAAAAACTCAAAATAGTCAAGTTTTAGAAGGCAAACTAGACATTGTTAGGTGTTTTGTTGAAGATCAGCCCATCCAGGCCAATGAGGGAATCATTTATCTTTCACAATTATGAAATCCAGCAGGTTAAGTTCTGTGTTGGTCATGGCTCGTCGGCGAGGCAACCGATCGTAGCTGCTGCTGCTGCTCCCAGAACGGATTAGATTAAAGCGTTTCGAAAAAGAATCAATGGCCGTTGCTACAGGGAAAATTAGCGAAGCAAATTTTGTTTGCATCTGATAGAACTGAGCCTGCCGCTGCTCAGAAGTAGTCTGATGCGCGCCCTTATGACGAGTGACGCGGATACCGTGAGGGTCAGACTTCCGGAAGCAGCATGGCCACGCAAACAAGATTTATTGTTGCCAACATAGAGGATTAAACCCAAGAGAACACCAGTCCCCGATCGGGATGCTTCGCGAATTGATCGGAGACCGTTGTGCTTGAGCCGTGGCTCAAATAAATTTATTCGAACCCAGGTATTGTGGATGCTGAAGTACAAATTGGAGGTTTTCCAATGTACTGGAAAGATGGGGCTAACGGCATCGGAAACAATCTAGCAGCGGATTAGAAACGATCTCGCAGCGGATAATCCGATGCTGGCGTACGGATCAAATAGTACGGTAGAGTTTCTTGTGTTAACATTTGTGAATTAAATCTTGCTCTCATAAAAGTGTACCGCAACCAGCAAGCAGCGTTCAGAACTTCGTTCCGGTGATGGAGACCATAGAACAAGAGTTTATCCAGCTTGGCGACCTTTCACTGTCATTCATTCTTTGTGGCGACTTCAACTTTCCCAGATCAAGAAGGGACGACCAGACTGTGGTTGTAGTTCTTGCTCAACCCCAACTCCCCCTGCCATGTGGAGGAGCCACGGCCAGCGCACAGCCCGAAGCCCGGGAACCCACCGACGTGAGCGCGTTAGGAGTGCTACAGCAGTTGATAGGCCCTATATCAGGCCTGCACCACTCAGGTAGCTGATGATGTCGCGCAGGTGCTTACATACATTAGGCTCTGAAGTGATGTTAAGTTTGGAGCCTGCCGGGTGCGGTGGTTGGGCACGACGTCATAACGTGCTCGACCGAATCGGGTAAGCCCGACAACGCAAGCAGAGATCGGAAAGGATGTTTCCAAGTCTATGGTGGTATGGCAGTAGAGCCGTGTGGTGCCCGCACCGCAGCCTCCACAGATAGACCTAGAATAGCTAAATTCTAGCCCCCAGTCAATCTGAGACAGAGCCTCTGAAATCCTGGTGTATTTCCCCTGACGCCAATGGCGTCTCCTTCACGACCACGTGCTCCGGCCCCTCCCCACTGAAGATATACTCGAAGACAACAGGAGAATGCTGGCAGCGAGGCAGCGGCGGCAGCACAGACAACTCACCAACACGATCCTCCTCAGATGTAAGAACAAGACCTGGAATGTTATCAGATAGTAAAAATGTGGGCTCCTTTACCAACTGCAAAAGCCCAAGTGATGAAAAACACTCTAAAAATTGCAGATCAATGTGCCGAATGTAGCCAGCGATAAGGTCCGAGGACCAGTCAATTGTTGGTAAATTAAAATCACCTGTGATATTCACCTCATTGCCAGGGCCAAAGTTGAATAAAAAGTTCAACAAGGATGTGTTTTCCAAGATTGCATAAGAAGGAGGCCGATAAACAGCTACAATCCACAGATCATAATCAATTAGGCGCACTGCTACAACATTTGGAATGTGCACCTCAAACACTAAAAACACTATGTCCTTCTGCAGGTACAAATGAGATCCATGCTTTTGAGCTGTGTCATCTGTGTCTCCCCTCACAGAACTATAGTTAGCAATGTCTATGAAGGGAGATGCAACATCAGGTGGCAGCCACGTCTAACTGTCAGCTAAAACCTGAAAATTCTGTTTCAAAAGCAAGTCCGAAATAAAATTATTTGATAGCAAGTTAACATTAACATGCCCCACTTACAAGATATTAAAATTGCTTGAAAAACTGCTGGAGCTAAGCGAAGAGGAAAAATTTGCTCAGTGGCTTCACCATTCTGATCAGGAGCACCCCCGCCCTGGCCAGTCAGAACAGCACCACAACGAGACGCAGCACCATGGCCAGCAGACGCAACCCCACGCCCAGCAGAAGCAACACCACGATCAGCAAAGGCAACACCACGATCAGCAAAGGCAACACCACGACCAGCAGAAGCAACACCACGGCCAGCAGAAGCAACCCCACGCCCAGCTGAAGCAACACCACAACCACGACCAGCTGCAGCCGCACCACGACCAGATGCGCCCCGTGTCACCACCCTGGCGTAATTTCCTCGACCTGCACCTGGAGCAGCGGATCCTGCCTCTCCGCGATGTTGGGCACCAGCACAGGCTACAGCCGCCGAAGTCAAGCCCCCCCCAAGCCCCCCCCCCCCCCCCCGCCAAAAACAAGCTCCTCTTCCTGAACAGCTCCTGGCGTTGTTTGTACGTCAGGTCCCTATGGATGAACACACTTTCGCATCCATCCATTCCTTTCAATTTCCTTGCATTCATCAGTAACTCACTCATTGCCTTCTCATCATAAATCTTGGCCCTGAACATTCCAATCTGTCCATTAACTCTAGTGACCTCCTGTATGTCACATTCAGACCCAATCAATCACCTCATCACACCCCGAAACCCAGTCCTCACATCAGCTGCACTCTCACCAAGGCCTCTCAAGATAACATTCTGCTCAAGCTTCATCTGTTCCTGAACCTCACGTACCTCTTCTTGGACCCATGATTAAATTCAGCAGACTTGGCAAAGTGTCTCGGTGCAGCCCGCCCAGGAGCATTAGCCGTACTGGCAGAACTTGGGGCATTCGAACCTGAGCAGATGAAGCCAAAACCGACACAACTAGTTGATTGAGAGCAGACTTGCCCACCAAGGAGTCAATACTGCCCACAGAAGTTCTTCTGCCATGTTGACTACACCTGCAATGTATGCAATGGTAGGTAATAGCTCGTCCTCCGTCAGTCCAACACACTCTGAGACGGGGTGAAAAGATTTACCACAGTCACGACAGTCAATGGAATCAACTGTCAGGCTGCATCCACAAAAAACACAGAGCTCCATAGAATTGTCAGCATCATCACCAGCCCTATCTCCCATACAACTGGCACCCTGAGCACCACCAACAACCTGCCCACTCAGCGGTGTTTACGTAGGAGATTACAGGCCTGATGAATTATTAGTATAGTGTTGTAATTGATTCCTTGGAGTGACTGTGAGGTTGTAGCTCAACCACACCCCCATTTCACACAGCCCCAATAAAACCAGACTGTGGTTGGGAGAACTGCCGACGAGAGGCGGCAGGCCGAGTCCATATTAGAAAGAGCTGTGTGACGAGCTACTATTGAAACAGATGGTTGATGTGTCCAACACGGGGAAACAGGAAACAGAGTTGGGAGCGCCGAGGGGAACTGGCGGAAGCTGCTGTGGGTGTTGAAGTTGAACGGACATATGCCATTACAATCGATCGTGTGCTGAGAATTTGTAGTCTGCACAACCCTCTAAGGAAAACACTTCAGACACACACAAGTGATATAGCCACCTCGCGACCGCAGGATCCTCTTGAAGGTTACCTGCCGCTGGTACCGGCACCATCTTTTTCTGTCGCAAATCCTGCAAGTCGAGCACTGGAGCTTGTCTCACGACGATAAGCGGGACCGAGAAGAGACAAAGGCAGTTGAGGCAATCAGGACCAATCCGATTTTTTTTCTCTATGCTAAATCTAAATCGCAGACAAGAACTCGCGTTGGCCTCTTGAGACATGGCGATGAGTTGGTGGGCAAACCTCTGGCTATGTCCAAGATGCTGAGGGACCTGAGTGAATTTATGTTTAGCTTGTCGCTGCCTGTGGAGGATTTACAGGATGTGGCTGACAGGCGTCGGACTGGGAAGTTCGGGCCGAGAATCAACATCAACTTCTGACCGGGAGCTTTTGTGGAGGTAGAAAGAGGCTTGTCCACTAGCTCATCACCCGGACCTGTCGGGGTACTGGCGATTCTGCTGAAGAAGGCCGGAGGGTTACTTGGAACGCGTCTCTGCGTTCTATGGAGATTTGCTGGATTATTGGAGGTTCCCGCAAAACCTAAAATTGGGAAAATAACGCAGGTTTACAAAGGGGAGACAGATGTACTCCTAGAAAATGTAGGCCAGTTGCCCTCACGTCTCACTGCATTAAGGTCTCTAAGAAGATTCTGAGGAGATTGGTTGGAGTACATGGAGCATTAAGAGCTGTCTGCATGAGCCAACACAACTTTATGAGACAATGATCATGCTTGTCGCAGCTGTGAGCACACTATCACAACATCTTGGAGGCTCTGGAGCACGAACTGAATGTCAATGTTGCACACCTCAATTTAGCCAGAGCTTTCAACAAAGTTGACCCTGAAGTGCTGCTACTCAGGAAGCTCTCCTCATTTGGCGTAAACTGAGCAGCGTTGTATGGAGATACAGAGCCTCTTAACAGGACGGCGCGGCGTCTGCAGAATCTAATGAGGGCAGCAGTGTCCTACAGGGGTCTGTGTTGGGCCCGGTCGTCTCGTTTCTTGGGCGTATTGCGAATATCAGTGGAATATTGCAGCACAACGTTGCATCCACATTTGCAGGTGACACTTGATTGTTCACAACAATAAAAATCGTCTTGGTCTAGGTCTGTTGCCGGTCTCGACCTTTGTTATTCTACTGCTGGGCTGTGGCAAACAACATGGAACTCAACGAGGACAAGTTCGAACTGCTTTGGTGCTCTCCCTCAGGAACGGCGTTAGAGTATGAATACAGTTGTCCACAGGGAGCTCCAATCCAGAAGAGGTCGGGGTTAAGGGTGCCGTAGTGTGTATGGATATATTTCTACCTGTTGAATGTTGTTCGTGTAGCATGCCCTCTGTATTCATCGTCTCGTTTGGTAATTGTCCATTGTAGATTCAAAAGGTCTACCACTCTGCATGAAGTGAGGCAGGAGTGGCCGGAATGGCTTCTCTTTTACTGCACGATTACATGGGACCTGGGAATAGTTATGAGTGACACTGCTAGATTCAACACAGAGGAAGACAGCGTTGGGATGAATCCTTCACACCTTTGCAACAAGGAATGTTTTTCCTATGCTGACTCACTACAGAGCATTGGTGCTTTCTCTAATTGAGCGTTGTTTCCAGTTATAATGTCCGTCTGTAATTAGCCAGATTGGGCCATTGAGGCTATTCAGAAAACCTTCACCAGTCCAGGGGCGAAATTGGCTCCACTTATTTATTGGGAGGGGAGCAACTTCTGCAGCTGGAAGTTGCTGGAGAGACGCCGAGAGTGTTGCAAAATAATATACGCGTAAAAATTGTTTGCGGACTGGCACCTAATGTAGATAGATTGAAGGGATTGCATTTCCACATATGCATGTGAGAAGAGAGGCCGGTTCTGTATTGTGTCGCCAGTGAATGAATGGGCGTCACCCTGTCAGCTTGAGAGCACACTGTCACCAGGGTCACCTATTGTCTCTTATTTCTCAGCACACTCTTTCTTTAAGGCACTAAATCAATCATTAAATTTTTTCTCTTCAAGGCGTGTTGTACCCTGTACTTGCCCTTAACTTGTTTTCTACTTGTTACAGGATTTGGTTATTGCCAGCAGTTAACTCTGTTTCTTGCTTTGCCTGTCCTGTAAGTGGTTTACTATCTTGCTGCTTGCCAACTGCCTCATTAAATGTGTAAACCACAGCATCCATTGAAGCTGGTCTGAAGGCAATGGCTTGCAAATTGCTGGCTTCCTTCTCGAGTCCACATCTCCATCTGCCCGTGCTCCTATCTCAGGTACATTTTTCTTCCACAGTATAATATTGGCAGTTTTGATCAAATACTCCAACTATCTTTGACCATCGTCCAATCACACACAGTTTGGACATCGTCTAAAGACTAAGGACAACGGGGTTGTCAGACCTGAGCGCCGTAAGCACCCTAAAAACCCCAGCTAGCACTCAAAAGCTGCAAGGTTCGGCTCGATAGCTACTTGTCGTCCAATCCGAACCAGCCAGGTTTGCCTCAATACCAGCAGCCAGCAACAAATAACAGCATTGCAGCACAGGTGAAATGTTTGCGGGCGCAGTATGCTGTAAATTTTGCTCCACTTCCGGGTGGGTGCCACAGCCACCCACCCGAAGGACAACCTTGTGTTGTCCTCCTTTCTCTTCTGCCGGCAGCTGGAGAGCGTGACGTTATTGCGCCTCCCCTGCCGGGGCTGAAGAGGAAACGGGGAGCAGCAGCGGCTCACCAGCGTAGCCCGGAACCGAGGTCATGAACAACTTCCAAGGTTTAAAGTGTGGGCGTAAATGTATGTGTGTAAGAACATAAGTGTGTGTGGGTGCGTACATGCAACAATTATTGGGAGAGTGGTCAAGACGGAGTTCGAGCTGAGCGAAAGAAAAATATCAACTGAACGTAAGATGGAAATGAAGAGTAAATGACAGTAAAGTAAATTCAGGATGGGGAGAAAAGGGAAGATAGTGGAGGGTGAAGAAGAGGAGAGTCTGAAAAGGAATAAGGGTGTTCTCCGCCGATTGGGCCATGAGGCCAGGCCGTGCGGCCCGCGAAACTAATAGAAGCCTTGAGTAGGTGTACGACTGAACAGAGGCGAGATAAATGGGCTTCTGGAGAATGGGCGACTTACCATTGCATAAGTGCAGTGCATAAGTAACCAAATTCTACAACTTCAGTGAATAGTATTGACACTGTAGTGAGCAAGTTGTTGTGGTTGGGATTTAAGCGCCCAGGTTCGAATGGTAATGAGCAATAAACAGCGCCCAGAGCAGTTATTGTACATTTGATGTCTCCTGATCAGGCTTTACCTGATCATCCTGCCGGGTCTGGCCAATCAAGTGTAGCTTGTTTGTTAAGAGGTGTGTGAGGTACAGGAGCAAATGAAATGCAAGCCTGATGTAATCTTGAGGTCTGAGATGAGTGTGGCTGAAATGAAGACCCATTTTCAGCATGTAACAAAGCAATTGGTTGGGTCTGAATTTGATTTGCATGAGGTGAATAGAGTAAATGGAGAGAATGAAATATTTAAAGCCAAGATCTATGATGACAATGCAAAGAAAGACAAAATAATGAATGCCGGGAAACTTGAAGGTATGGATGGTTGTCAGAGTATTTTTGTTCAGAACATAATATTTATTCAACGCCAGGAGCTGTTTAGAAAGAGGAGCCAAATGAGGGCAGGAGGAGATTGTGGGATCGGCATACCTTCGGCAGCGGTAACCTGTGGTGCTGGTGGTGCTTGGTCGCGCGGTGAAGCTAAATCGGCTGCTCCTGGTGCAGGGTCATCTGCTCCTGGTGCATGTCGGGCAATTACGCTCGAGTAGTAGTGACAGGCGGTGCCTTCGGTCGTGGTGGTGCTGATGCAGCTAGATGTAGTGCTGCTACAGCTAGATGTGGTACTGCTGCAGCTAGATGGGGTGCTGCTACAGCTAGATAGGGTGCTGCTACAGCTAGATGTGGTGCTGCTACAGCTAGATGTGGTACTGCTGCAGCTAGATGGGGTGCTGCTACAGCTAGATGTGGTGCTGCTGCAGCTAGATGGGGTGCTGCTACAGCTAGATGTGGTACTGCTGCAGCTAGATGGGATGCTGCTACAGCTAGATGTGGTACTGCTGCAGCTAGATGGGATGCTGCTACAGCTAGATGTGGTACTGTTGCAGCTAGATGTGGTGCTGCTGCAGCTAGATGGGGTGCTGCTACAGCTAGATGTGGTACTGTTGCAGCTAGATGGGGTGCTGCTACAGCTAGATGTGGTACTGCTGCAGCTAGATGGGGTGCTGCT
>SDVV010037235.1:0-10861 GCA_016164225.1 Gammarus roeselii
ATATATATGATTGTACACATGCAAGTATTTACATACACCCAGATAGAAAGGTCGGCCGGTATCGGCGTCCTCAAACTGTTCTTTTCAGTAGGCCTACCTGATGCGAAGAGTATAATGCTCTAAAGAAGGCAAGTGTCCAAGTGACCGTCCACCTGTCAACGGGGAACGCTCTTTTGTCCATATGCAAATGATTACACTTTCATTTAGACATGCCACGTACAACACCCTTCAGAAGTGTCGAATTCCACCTTACTCGACCATCAAACCATTGAATACGGTTATGAAATGTAAAATGGTATCATTTATACTACAAATACGTACTATCAATGTAACACGAGATCATTTTGGTGTGTTATAAACGCTGATTGATTTTCGACTTTGGCAAGCACTATTGCTTTGTTTATAATTAGAATATTTTTTCAAAACGTCGACACTCCATATTTTGGTCTTACATCTGACCTAATAACCTGTCTAGCATTTGGCAACGGAATTTGATCTTGGCATATCGTTCAACAAGTTTATTTATTTCCGAAAATATCGTCATCGAATTTTCCGCCATCGTACGTGAAGTTCGAGAGAGAGCAAAGGCTATCTTCAGCCCTTTAGGTTACACTAGTATATATAATCATCATCATCCCCACTGCTCCACGACCATCAACAACAATCCGGCATGCTCGTTACAACCCCAGCTCACTAGCCCTCAGTGGAGGCAAGGATCGAGGATCCCCTCCAAGAAGGAACTGTTGTCGAGAAAGTGCAAGTCAGAGGAGAGTCCGCCTAACAATATACCTAATCTGACCCATGTCAACAGCTTGTTCTGAACACGACGCATCAATCTTCATTTATTACACGGTGTTGGTGACAGAAAACAGAATGGAATCACAGTCCAAGATCTTGTTAGAAACCGATAGATGGTATGATATCATAGCGGAGAACTTTGGGAGGTAAATATACAAGAAAACTACAGAGGTGGGTCATGTTGCAGAGAAAAAAAGTACAAAATATTGTTATATCTTAAGATATTGTTGGCTGAGGACTTCTAGACAAACAATTGGATTAAGTTGTATCCATGATTTAATTGCAACGATACAATTTATACAAGTCGAGAAAATGGGAGTTCAAGTTAGGTGTAAAGGGAGCGAGCACAAGCAAGCAACCAGTCAGTATCGACTCACTTAGACTATCCCTTGCTGCTCCATACATTTCACTTCCGCCACAAGCGTGGCCTATGATGTTGTTGTCCCTGTACCGGGAGTCATCTTGATTGCTGTATGCGCCTAAATGATTCCCGTTTGCTGCAGATCAGCTTGTTTGCTGCTCATAGGTTCATTTATTATAAATTACCATGCCGGACAATTCTACTCGGCCTTCCGGCCAGCGCATGTCTAATGTAATAGGGATGTTATTGACGACCGTCCACTTGCCGGAAATTTTTTTCGTTACGCATTGACATTGCCCAAGTATGGGGACATGGCAAATACTGAATCTAAATAGAGGCGGGGCAAGAAATTATCAACTAAAATCAACATGTTTTGCTTTTTTTTTATGCATTAAATAATATCAAAACATTGTCACCCCGCTTAAGAGATACATATAATGAATTTTCACGATAAAATCAATAAACTCTTACATAATTTGGACAAACATCGAACCAAATTGACCAGAATCACTCCGGCAGCATAAACTACAACAGGCTGCTTACATCCTTGAGAACACCGACGAAGTCAATGAAAGTAATTCTTCAAACACGATTATGGCTCGCCTGTAAGAAATCGGACAATCCATCAGTAAAAAGTGACACGTAGGCCCGGACCATGACAAGAAGAAGCCAAAAAAGAAGATGAGGCAACATCAGAGAAGGAGGAGAGACGTTGTGAAACAAAAACAAGACGCAGGAATGTTGAGGAAACCCGGCCGACGCCTCCGCGGGCTAATTGAAACACCTTCACCAAGGTACAATTCCAGCGAGCAGGGCCCTGGGTTTTTTACTGCCAGAAATGTCATTTGTGTGGAGCGAAGCAGTTGGGGTGCAATCGCAGGTTTTGCTTGGCTTTATACAATCAGCGGTTGAGAGTCGCTCTAGGAACGGTCGATTACAAGAAGGTATCGAAAAAGTCGATCCCTGTGATTCATTCAACTACTCGTATGTTGTTTGCCTCGCTAACACAAATTCAAAGAAGTTTATGAAAGAAATACACGTTCCGTTATGAAATCAATCACAAAGACTGTTAATGCAATGCCTACAAGATAAAAATCTAGGAAATGGGCGCTAAGGCACACATTTACTTTCAGGTATGTCTACCAGTTTAATGTAGTTATAGAATCTCCAGGTGTCTTGCATGTGAACGATCTATTGGAAGAAGAAGCAATCAACATTAATGTTATTAAGGTGAAACGGTTTGATTTATTTGGTCTTCGTTTGAGTGGTGATAGACCCAATTGATCATGTACTGCGGGAGATACATTAAAGTCTCTAAAGATTTTGATTTGATCCTCAGTTCCACCAGAACCTCAACACGAGTCCTAATAAGCTCCCCCGTAGTGATCATGGATGACAGTAGGTTCGCACGCCTCAGTGTGCCAGAAAAAAAAGACAACACTTTTGAAGTTAATTTTTTTTCAATTTTAGCAATGTCAGACGCACGCTGGTGCACATAAGAAAAACGCTTAGACGAAACAGACCTCCGCTTCCAATCATTTAGAACTTCAAGAGTAATATGTACGCACGCTAGTGTGCACATGTATCATCGTTGGGACTGGTACAAGGTCCACGGCCACACGGACAAAGCCAGCTCCGACAGCAACGTAACACAACGCCCACAGCTACGCGGTCTAATTAAGTTGAGATACAATTTAGTTATTCAGGTAAGATAAAGAGTCAGACGAAGTGAATCCCCGCCTCCAACCACTCAGAACTCCAAGATCAGTATGCACGCGCGCCAGTGCGCTCAGATAGTATCGTCGAAATTGATACAAGGTCTATGGCTTCACGGATTAGATCAACTCCAACCACAACGCGTCACGGGGCTTATAGCTACACAGTCCAGGTCAACCCCAGAAACAACATATGGTCTGTGCACGCGCAAGCGAGCATAGACTGAAGAAAAAAAAACTTTTCACAAAATCCCAAACAGAAACTCCCGCACTAATTTACTAGCTTCATATATTATACATGACAAAATTGTGGATCGTGAAGAAAGTGAGGGGAGGTTCGTCACGGGCAGAAAAACTGCTCAGATTATTGATTTCGCACTCATTGTTTAGGGGATAGGGTGGGGAGAAATAGGGTGGGGCAGAGATCCCTTGGGTCCCAATAGAGCCCGACAAATCCCGAAGGATAACCCAAGTCCCCCGGGTCTTCCCGAGCTCCCCGGGTCCCTTGTATCAGCTCATCTCGGCTTGTCTCGAATCATTTCGGCCAGTCTCGGCTCGTCGGGACCAACTCGACTCGCCTCAACCTGTTTCGACTGATCTCGACGAGCCTTGACGTGGCTCTCCCCTCTGCGTCAGCGATGCTGTTGACTGTAATAACTAATTTCTTTACTCAAGCACTCCACACTTACACATTTCTCTGTGTATGGGTTTCACAGCGTTGGAGCAGAGGTTCCAGGACTCAGAGTGGCCTCAAGAGGGTCCCACAGTTTCTCAAGCGGGTCCCAAAGGGTCTCAAGGGTGCAAGTGGGTGCCCCAAAGGGTGCAAGTGGGTGCCCCCAAATCCTCCTGGTCTTCCAAGTCCCCCGAGTCCCGCGGGTCCTACGAGTACCCCCTTTCCTTGGGTCTCCTTGTCTCAACCAACCTCGATATAAATAATAACAACAAATGCAAAATTTATCACTATGAAGAAAAAACAGAAAAAAATAATAGAGCCCAAGAAAGAAGAAATACTAATATACTAAAATAAAGTGTTAATGATCTATAAAATGAATAATCATCCATCCACCCTAAAATAAGAAACTTAGCCAAACCTAGCTATTTGATTACATTCATATCAAATATGTTCACCATGCGTTCTCTTAGGAGAATGTACCTGAGATACCAAAAAACACGACGATCCCTACGGATCAACGAGTCCAATACTTCGACTCATTTTCTGTAGTGATCACCGAAGCTCACTCAGTCTCATTTGCTGCTTCAAAACCTCCCTTCCGGTGTCTTGTTTTTCTGTAATTAAACGTCTCAAATAAATTCCTTACAACCTTTCTTCTATCATTTTTTAATTTGAACTGAAAAAGTGTGTATCATCTGTGAAATTGGATTGCTTTCTGTTTTTGACACGAATCAAACGACCAAAACTGACATGACAAAATAAATATATGTATCTTGAAATCAAGATGAAATTAATGTGTTCGAAACTAAATTTGAACAACGCGTCCAAGCTGAAACAATGTAAATATGTTGTAGATCATTGAACTTCAACACAGAAACAAGCCATCGTTGATCAAAGACTTTCCTTGACAGAGTAAGTTTGGAGAACGCACGGTGAACATATTTGATATTAATGTAATCAAATAGCTAGGTTTGGATACGTTTCTTACTATTTTTACCAGCAAACCCATTCGCCCGTGCACCCACGGCGACTCGCGGTTCTGATGGCATTAAGGCACCGGCCTTAATGTCTCACTCGCGGTCAGGTAGACTCGAATCTACAACCTCCGACTACCAATGGAAGTCTATTATGAGGAGAGCCCGACACGCTACCCACTCGGCCACCGAGCTGGTCGGCTCTTTCTGTTAGTTTTTCTAAATTTTACGCATTTTCTCAGGCGTTTTATCAATAAATTAATATAATTCATTATGATAACCATGGTATTGGATCCCGAAGTAAGCGTCGAAACTTTCGGTTGGAAACGTTTTATAAAAAAAAGAGTAAAAGGTACAAAATACTTGCAACAGTTCTAAAGGTGGCTATAAGTCAAACTTATAATTAGAAAGTGCACTTCACATTGGAAAGCAAGTTGAATTTGTTATGCGCGCTGATACTTTGTTTCATGCTTTTGTTACAAAAATACTCAAGTGACAGTTACACCTCACAAAGTTGTCGAGCAACGAAATCGGTGAAGTTTTGGTAGGAACGTGGGAACGGCCGCTCGCTTAGATTTCACGAGAAAAAAACATAAACGATGTTCACGAGCATTGCCTGCGTGGTTGTAACGATCAGGAGCAACTTGATTAACTGGCCATCCAGACAATACAGGTTACTGAAGTATTTAACTACGAATATTTGTTTTAAATCTGCAAAGATTTATAAAAATACGAGAAACACAAGCCTGGCACATTGGATCAGAGAAGATTCCTTAACGAAATCAATTTCAAACAAACTCAATTAGGTACAGCAACATCTACAAATCTTTACAACATTTGTACACCTGGTTTGCGTACATTGCAACGCAATTTCGCAAGTTACCTACCTTTGAGCAGGAAAAAAAAAAAGATATTTCCCAGGGAAGATGTCATCAAAAAATCCACTTGACATGTAAAACGTGGCAAACACGTGAAATCTCTTCTTGCCGAGAGGACCTGCACGTTCGGTCGTTTAACAAATGTACGGAGGGAGTAGAAGACGACCACCACGAAAGGTGGAGAAAAAGAACCGAGCGTTACTCAAGCTGCGATCCTCGGGATGTATTTGTTGGTTCCAGGCTATCTTCTTAAGACGTGACTTCCGGCCGAGAGGCTCCATTGCGCCCGGGGCCATGCAGGCGAGCACTCTAAACAACGCGAGGGGGCGGGGTTTCTGTCCCCTTGGAGGGAGGGAGAATAACCCGCAGGGACAACATGCACTAGGATAGAAAGGGGGAGGAGGCTCTTGTACTTCGAATGCTGTAACAATTTTACCATCTCTAACTGAGCGTCAATCTGTGAGACGCCCCAAGGGTTATAGTACTTCTGGCGGAATATTTTAGGACCAATAAGTGGAAACCTTTTCGGAAATCAGGAGGAAATCTAGCCGGCAGTGACAGAATACACTATGATGGCAGTGGGGAATAGAATATTCTATGATGGCAGTAGGGAATCGAATATACTATGATGACAGTGGGAATTGGCAAATAGAATACACTGCGATGGCAGTGGGGATTAGGGAATAGAATATACTATGATAGCAGTGGTAATGGCGAATAGAATACACTATGATGGCAGTGAGGAACGGGGGATAGAATACACTATGATGGCAGTGAGGAACGGGGGATAGAATACACTATGATGGCAGTGGAGTATGGGAAACAGACTTTGTAAACGCTTCTAATAAAGAAGCAGCTGTTCAACTTTTGAGAAAACACCAACCGCCGAGACAACCTATTGAAAACGAAGCGGATAGGGACTGGGAGTCACCGTCACCTGGGCTATAGGAATAGCAGGGTTGAACACTAAGCAAGAACACGGAGGGATTGAAGCAGCGGGAAACCCGAGAATGACAGCAATTGAGTGGTGCGATTTAATCAACTCCCAAGAGGTGCCTGCCATGATACGGGCGATGACTTTATGCCTAACAGGAGTACTCTGTTCCATACCCAAGGTACAGTGCGACTGAGAAAGCTTCGTCGACAGTCGGACAACATGTTGTTGCGTATCAGACGAGAGATTGTGGGCGTTAAGTGGACAGACAATCTCATTTAAAGACATAACCAGATCAGCACGCATTAAAAAAAAAATCAGGTACACAACCTTGCATTACAAGGCTCTTTTTCAACAAACAAAACTGGCTGATGAATGCAGTCCATTCATGCTAGTAGCACCAAATTGCGTTTTAAACTTCGCCAATTAAGTGGAACAAAAATAAAGAATTGTTCCGATCGTCTGCCAATGGCAGTTTGGAAAACGTCTCGATGTTGAATTCAAGAGAACGAGTTTAGTTTGCTCAAAAGTGACGGTCAGATTAGTTTGAACTGTGAATTAGGTGCACATCAACCAATTGTAAAGATGTATCATGAATGAATAAGAAAAATCCTTCTCGTGTTTAGCCAGGCAAACAACCAAGATCAGCATATACATTATGAAACTTTTCACTAACTATATGAGGTTATTAATAATTATAAGTAACCTAGTACTATTCCCATAGTACAAACAGAATGATATCCTGGGCTCCTGGAGTGTCCGATGAAGTGACTAATCGACACAAACTTCTTCTTCAAGTTAATCAACTCTTTGGGATGTGATTTATGGATTTATCCACATACTGCCTTTCGGAAATCAGCTCTAGGGTAATCGGCAGTAAGTGGATGGTCTTCTTGTAACTACCATAACAATTTAGGTACCTGCCTACCTACTACCAACCAGATTTCCCAATGCAGCGCCGGGGTGTACGAGAGGTAAATGGATGGGAGTCTCCTGAGGCGTAATCAGCAAGCACCCGGATAACCCTGAGTGTTGTGCGGTTCAGCAACCATTGTGGAGGAGGAGGTGAGCGAAGTGTAGCATGGGGAACAAATGGTACATGCAGCATGGGTGAAACAGCTGCGTTCAGACGCTTTCAGCGATACAGCAGAGCTGAGTAGTCAACCAGTGCACCAATTAAATACATTGAAAAGTTAAATAGAGTATCGAAATCTAATTCTGAAAAGGGAGCTTTCATTTTGGCATGTAATTTTGTAGCTAGCCCACTTTCCACCCCTACATGAATCACGCGTCGCATGCATGGCCACGGTAGCGATTCTTAGGATATCAACTTCAACGAGTGCGAGTTAGAAATAATCACTGACTAAAGTGTGGCGGCCGTGCAATGAACTCTCTTTTTCAAGTAGAAAATAGCACCGTAGACAACTAACAAATAGGGGACGTTGTCTCCATGGGGATTACACAAGCAGGCGCGGGCGTTGTAAGGAGAATTTAGTTCAGCATAGCGCTGCATGAAGACGATCCCTTGAATCTGGTTTTACGTGAAGACGATGACCGTGTACCATGGCAGCTTCCCACACGTCCCTAACAGCTCAACACCAACAAAGTAGAAGGTTCCCCGTCAGCACAATGATGCTTTTCCGTTGACTTCATGCTCCGGAGCGAGGCAACAAGTCAGGCAGTGGAGTCTTGAAAGACGGAGGCGAAGAAGGTTCCGCAAACGCAATAGCTGGCAGTAATGAGTGATGGGGGACTACGTCAACTCTGCTCACACACACCGTGCAAATCACAGCCAATGTGGCGTGAGGAACAGAGGCCCTGGCTGGCGTTATTGAGTCAGTGCGCAAAGACCTGGCGGTGAACAATGAAACAGGCAGCAGAGCGGTGTTTCACTGAGCATGTGCAGTAGTACGTGGACTAGTATCCTACAACCTGATTCATCCATGTCTTTTCACTGAAAGCTTATTGAGCCGGGTAATATTTTATATTGCGCTCGCCCTTGTGAGGTTAGACGTGAGGTTAGACGATGAACCACACCATGAAATGAACTCCAACCATTTGATTTTACGACATCCCATAAAAAGAAACAAAATCTCAAGTCACAATTTTGTCTCGACTCCAAAATATTCGTTGCAGTCTAAGGCAGTGTTAAGAACTTCAAAAACTGAATCGCGTTAATCGCAAACAATGCCCATAGCATGATTGAAACTCTTGGCAACACGTGCATTACCCAAGTCTCTTTTCTTTGCGTAGCTATCAACGACCTGAGGCGTGGGCCTTTCAAGCACGTACTGGCAATGCAGAAGAAGAGGATCCTCGTACCAAGCCCGACACCTGCGGCAAAATCTCAGAGTTACTCGCGGGATTGCGGCGGTTGAAGGTCGTCTTGGCGAACCCAGGGCAGTTCGCGTCCAGCAATTACAGTGTGATCGTTCCCACACTTATGGAGACAATAACCTTTTGCGCTCCTCAGGATAGATCCTTGTGGCACACCTTTCGGAGAAAAGCGACCCAAGAAAGTTTGCTGGCTTTATACAGCGCGAAAGATTTCCGCTAATTTGTTTGGGACTAATGGATTATATTTTCATATTTCTTCCAAATATAGCTGGAAGAATATTATATTTATTGTATCAATATTATTTACTTCAACGAGAATCGACCGTAGGACAGCAGCAGTATGGCATAACAGGATGTACAAACTGCTTGTTCATGAACAGACCAACGAGGAACACAAGACCCGTGCAAACCGTGTGCTATACTGTGAGATTACACCAACATCCCGCAGCACCATGGGAGGAGTAACGTTTAATTTGACCCCATCAGTCAGCCCATCCTTGTATGCAGCGTTGGTGTAGTGAGCATACCACCCAGAGAGGAAAGCGGCTGTACCGAGTTCGATTCTCGGTGAGGTCGATTATCTTCATCTCAGTGAGCGTAAACCAAGCACATACATATTTTGTATTATTTGGGAAATATTTCGTGCAATCTAAAGAATTCGAAAATGTAGCTCCACGAGAAGCTAGCAGTTATAAATATCATAAAAAATATTATGTAATCTAAATCAGTACTCTCACAGTATGATGTTACATGAAAAAAAATCGAGCAATGGCTAATGAGAAGGGAATAAGGTTGCACGATATTGAATAAGATAAGCAACCTCATTTTTGTCGTTTTGACTATCGCATCTTAAACAAGAAACATAATCTCACTTTGCTAATTGTTATAAATGTGAAATTATCTGCCCTTCAATTGACTAAATACCTTGTTTATTACCACCAAATATCATTACAAAATATGCCGTTTCATAATCCTTTGCAAACAGTTAGAGCAACAATAGTACACTTGCAGCACAACGAGCTCGTGCGGCCACTCTATGAAGCAATTTGTAGAATTATTCACAGTGCTTAAGTCGTGTCGTATACCAGATCGTGCCGCTGTCGCCCATAAGGCCTTTTTACCATGACACACATAACAGACGATGGTCTTTTTGTTGGTGGGGCGAGCACTCGTGCCCAGACAAGAGACTCGACCAGCCCATCGAGGCAGGATAAAGCCGACCAGAGCAGGTAGGGTGGGTAGCCCCAGGGCACAGTCGGTCGGAAGAGTCTCGACTGCTGGCCGACGACTCAAGCCTGGGAACTGAAGGAGGAGAGGCTTGGGGCTTCCTTCCAGTCAGGCTTGTGAACAGCATCGTATGTGAGAAAAAAATAATAAGGGTCCTGAAATTGTCTCTGATAGTAGAGTATGCAGGCATACATAATGTTAGGTAATAATTATTGTGTAAGGTAAGGGGCCTAATATACATGTACATCCAGCTATGCATGTTGATATAAAGCATGAAATAACGACATTTTACTACTTGCGATGGCATAGCAACGAGAGTCTCTCATGCATTCATTTTTGGGAGTTCTAGCGTTGAATTGAAGGTTCTTTAATATTAGCAAATACAGCTACGAAATGCAGTGTATGCTGAAGAGAACAACATAAGACACATTATCATATACTAGGGATGTAAACTTCAACATTTCGATCTAAAGACTATAGAAGTATGAGTTATGAAAGACCTTTACTGTTTCATACACATCAGCTGATGATCATTAAAACAAATGTGAAAGGCTCGTTCAGAAAGGGTGTTCAATGAAAACAGTAGTACAACTACTCAGCCTATATGAAATAGAGTAGTTGAATGCGTAGTATTCTCATCCGAGAGTAATCGAACGTATACTATTCTGAAACGAGAGCATACCCAACTCTTTATTATTCTGAACCGAGAGCATACCCAACTCTTTATTATTCTGAGCCGAGAGCATATCCAACTTTTTATTATTTTGAGCCGAGAACACACCCAACTCTTTAATATTCTTAGCCGAGAGCATACCCAACTCTTTATTATTCTTAGCCGAGAGCATACCCAACTCTTTATTATTCTTAGCCGAGAGCATACCCAACTCTTTATTATTCTGAGCCGAGAGCATACCCAACTATTTATTATTCTTAGCCGAGAGCATACCCAACTCTTTATTATTCT
>SDVV010037236.1:0-10861 GCA_016164225.1 Gammarus roeselii
TGACGGCCTCACGCACCAGACGATCAAGTGACGGCAACAAGCACCTGACGACCAAGTGACGGCCCCACGCACCAGACGATCAAGTGATGGCAACAAGCACCTGACGATCAAGTGACGGCAACGAGCACCTGACGATCAAGTGACGGCAACGAGCATTTGACGATCAAGTGATGGCCACAAGCATCTGATGATCAAGTGACTGACGCAAAGATCAGCTGATAGTTCAAAGAACCGCGATCAGTGACGGGAGATTGTCCGTCCGTCCGTCAATGTATCATCGCTAGGCCATGACTCTGCGTTTCTCACCAGCCGCCCTACCTTCCCCGCCCTTCTTCACTAACCACACCCTCCCTAGGTCGCTCCGGTGGTGGTGGTGGTCGCACTGTGATGCAAAAACAAAACACCGCCGCGGTCGACGGCTGCTTCTGTTGTGGAGGTGAGGATTTCCTTTGTTGTGCTGCATGGTGCGACACCGCTGTGCTATCACGCGCACCACTGTGCTATACTATGCGCACCACTACGATACTCTACTTACCGTTGCGCTACTATGCGCGTCGTTACATTGCTATGCGCACCACTGCGCTACTTGCGCACTGCTGCCACACAATACGCACTGATGTGCTACTATGCGCACTGCTACGCTATTACGCGCTCCGCTACACTACGCGCACCCCTGCTACACAATGCGCTCTGCCACGCTACTATGAGCACCACTGCACTACTAAGCACACCAACGTACTACTATGTGCACCGCTGTACTACTACGCGCACCGTTGTGCTACTATGCGCACCGACGCGCTCCTATGCCCGTTGCTTCGCTACTACGCGCTTCGCTACACTACTGCGTGCACCGCTGCGCTCCTATGCACACCGTTACACTACTATGGCCACCGCTACGCTATTACGCTCTCTGTTACTCTACTATGCGCACCGATACGATGCACACCGCTGTGCTATGCGCCTCTCTGCGTTACTCTGCGCACCGCTGCGCTACTCCACGGCGTCACTGCGCTACTTTGCGCTACTCTGCGGCACCGCTGCGCTAATCTGCGCATCGCTGCGCTACTCTGCGGCACCGCTGCGCTACTCCGCGGCGTCGTTGCACTTCTTCGCGTACTCTGTGGCATCGCAGCGCCACCATGCGCACCGCTGCGTTCTCTGCGGCTAAGCAGCCGTTTGAACTATTTTTTTTACCTTTTGTTTGCACCGCCAGTGGTCGCATTTATTGTTTAACGATTGTTCATTTTTCTACCATCATCAGTTGTGTTTCTAGATTGTTTGTCAATCCTCAAAAAAAAATCAATGCTGCGTCGAACCCGACCCAGCCATGCAGTTGTGAGTCCTGAGGTCCTTAATTTTTTTTCACTGGTGTGTATGAAATAAAAAAGTTGATTCCAATCAGCATGCCAAATTCATTTATCATCGTTTATTTCTCGTATGCTTCACCTTTATTATATCTCGTCTGCATCCTCAGTATGCCTGCTACGATTCAAATGACTCGAAAAGTCAATTTAGTTTCTTCAGTAGTCATTGTTTGGCAATTGTTTCCTAACTGCCAAGTTCATTATGCAACGGTTGAAAGAAGCCGAATTGCCCACTGAAACATTTTGAGCAATTGTATCAGGGTCAGGCCCAAAACATTTTGAGCCGTGGTATCAGGGTCAGGCCTAAAACATTTTGAGCCATGGTATCAGGGTCAGGCCTAAAACATTTTGAGCCATGGTATCAGGGTCAGGCCTAAAACATTTTGAGCCATGGTATCAGGGTCAGGCCTAAAACATTTTGAGCCATGGTATCAGGGTCAGGCCTAAAATATTTTGAGCCATTGTATCAGGGTCAGGCCTAATTTTTACCCCGAAATTACCCAAGATATATTTTTTTCATGATTGAAACAAAATTGAAAAACTTTGAAAGCTACTTTTCAACGTTTAATGGTATATACGAGTGCGAGTGTTCAACACAACGCAAACTGACATGATTATGAGTGTGACATTTCACTCTAACAATTGTGAGTGTGATATTTCACTCTAGCAATTACGAGTGTGACATTTCACTCCAACAATGGTGAGTGTGATATTTCACTCTAGCAATTACGAGTGTGACATTTCACTCCAACAATGGTGAGTGGGACATTTCACTCTAACAATTGTGAGTATGATATTTCACTCCAACAATGGTGAGTGGGACATTTCACTCTAACAATTGTGAGTATGATATTTCACTCCAACAATGGTGAGTGGGACATTTCACTCTAACAATTGTGAGTATGATATTTCACTCCAACAATGGTGAGTGGGACATTTCACTCTAACAATTGTGAGTATGATATTTCACTCCAACAATGGTGAGTGGGACATTTCACTCTAACAATTGTGAGTATGATATTTCACTCCAACAATGGTGAGTGGGACATTTCACTCTAACAATTGTGAGTATGATATTTCACTCCAACAATGGTGAGTGGGACATTTCACTCTAACAATTGTGAGTATGATATTTCACTCCAACAATGGTGAGTGGGACATTTCACTCTAACAATTGTGAAGGGGACATTTCACTCTAACGACTGTGAGTGTGACGTATCACCCCAACAATTAATTGAAAAGTATCCCATTTTAAGACGTAGCTGTGCTTCTCTGTTGGTCACATCAGACTCTTCACAACTCAGCACCCCATCGACTTCACCTTATTCCTGAACGTTTAGAAATGGTCAACCGTTGAGGTCAGAAACGTGTATTTCTTTGCATTGATTCGTCCGTGGCAGTGTCAGGTGCACACGCTGACATGTCAGGTGCCATACTACCATGTCAGCTACCCCACTGTCGTATCAGGTATCCCACTGCCATGTCAGGTGTATCTCTGTAGTGTCAGCTGACCTGCTGCACCCAACTCATGTGCCTCGCTTCCATGTCAGATGCCCCGCTGTTGTGCCCGGTGACCTGCTGCCACATCATATGCCCCGCTTCCATGTCTGATGCCCCGCTGTTATGCCCGGTGACCTGCTGCCACATCATATGCCCCGCTTCCATGTCAGATGCCCCGCTGTTGTGCCCGCTGACCTGCTGCCACATCATATGCCCCGCTTCCATGCCAGATGCCCCGCTGTTGTGCCCGCTGACCTGCTGCCACATCATATGCCCCGCTTCCATGTCAGATGCCCTGCTGTTGTGCCCGGTGACCTGCTGCCACATCATATGTCCCGCTTCCATGTCAGATGCCCCGCTGTTGTGCCCGGTGGCCTGCTGACACATCATATGCCCCGCTTCCATGTCAGATGCCCCGCTGTTGTGCCCGGTGACCTGCTGCCACATCATATGCCCCGCTTCCATGTCAGATGCCCCGCTGTTGTGCTCGGTGACCTGCTGTCACATCATATGCCCCGCTTCCATGTCAGATGTTCCGCTGTCGTATTAGGTGATCTGCTTCCATATAATGTGCCCATGTTGCCTCCCTATAAGTCAGGGTCACCCAAGGTAAGCCGTTGCCCTCGCGCCATGGCTGCCACGTCAAGTGCCACCCCTACTCGCCAGGCAACTTTTGCCTGACCGTCTTCCGGGAGGAAGCTTTTTCAGGCGTCGTGTGAGCACGGTCAAAGAGCACCCGAAGGAAGTAATTAGAGAAGAAAACGAGTGAGAAAGTCGAGAGAAGATGAGAGAGAAGTAAAGAGAGTTGAACCCGGAACAAATACCAATGTGGGGGCAGAGAAGAGGACTCCCCATCAACAGAAGACTGTTACTGTGGCGGCTCTCACTTCTTCATCAACAGTAGATCGGTACCATTGCAGCGCCCACCTCCCCATCAACAGAAGGCAGTTACTTAGGCAGCTCTCATCTCCTCATCAACAGGAGGTCCGTACTGTTGTAGTGCTCACTTCCCCAATAACAGGATATGTTCCAGGTCAGGCGGCACATGAAAGATGCCTCCGCCCGTTACTTCCCCATCCTTATTATCTTCTTCCTTCGACGCTCTTCTCCTTAAGGAGCAGTCTTGGGGCGGCGACTTCTTGACCTTATATAGGAGAAAATATAACCCTTCATCCTTGAGGTCTGAAGGAGGAATCATCTCTGTTCTATTTGCCTCACATCACCGCTGAAACATTGCTCTATTTGCATCACATCACCGCTGGAACATTGCTCTATTTGCATCACATCACCACTGAAACATTGCTCTATTTGAATCACATCACCACTGAAACATTGCTCTATTTGCATCACGTCACTACTGAAACATTTGCTCTATTTGCATCACATCACCACTGAAACATTGCTTTGTTTGCATGACATCACCACTACAACATTGCTCTATCTGCATCACATCACCACTGAAACATTGCTCTATTTGCATCACATCACCACTGAAACATTGTTAAATTTTCTAGCTCACTGGTTATTTATTGCCTTGAACTTCTGTTCACGGAATTGTGAGCGGAGCCCATGGTTCATTTCCTTGACCTTACTTACAGCATTCAGCGCCTAACGGGCCCCGCGGGTACTACCATCGCAGTGCTTGAGACAAGCGGGGCCTCTCTCTGCTCTTTAGCACCTTAGCAATGCACTGCCTTGAATCAGCTCCTGCGCACTTCACCAATCCACAGTTCCTGAACGAGGGGATTGAGGCCGTTGCAAAAGCTGACCGTTATCTTGCGCAAGCCGTTCACTGGATAAGAAGAAGTTGGTGATTGCTCTGTTAAGAAGTTTGAAGGATGGATCTCTCGAAACAGAGAACGTTCTGGGTAAATGATGTTGAAGGTTAATAAACGTTGAGGGAAATTTAGATAAACATATGCAGAAATCATTTTCACGGTATATTTTTTATTCATACGTTCCCGGTCCCGGCATACCCGCTGATATCGATCGACCACTTAGCGACGGCGACCTGGTCCCTCTCGAACACTTGAGTCTCCTTGCTTGTCGTCTGGTTGGTGGTGGCTATCTGCCCCTTCCCTTACATCAGTGCCTCCTCGCTTGTCTGGTTGGTGGTGGCTGCTTGCCTCTTTCCTGGCATCAGAGTCTCCTTGCTTGTCGTCTGGTTGGTGGTGGCTACCTGTCCCTTCCCTTACATCAGTGCCTCCTCGTTTGTCGTCTGGTTGCCCCTTTCCTTGCATCAGAGCTTCCTCGCTTGTCGTCTGGCTGGTGGTGGCTACCTGCCCCTTCCCTTACATCAGTGCCTTCTTGCTTGTCGTCTGATTGGTGGTGGCTACCTGTCCCTTTCATTGCATCAGAGCCTCCTCGTTTGTCGTCTGGTTGCCCCTTTCCTTGCATCAGAGCCTCCTCGCTTGTTGTCTGGTTGGTGGTGGGTACTTGCCCCTTTCCTTACATCAGAGTCTCCTCGCTTGTCGTCTGGTTGGTGGTGGCTACCTGCACCTTCCCTTACATCAGTGCCTCCTTGCTTGTTGTCTGGTTGGTGGTGACTACCTGTCCCTTTAATTACATCAGAGCCTTCTCGCTTGTCGTCTGGCTGGTGAGGGCTCCCTGCCTCTTTCCTTGCATCAGAGCCTCCTCGCTTGTCGTCTCGTTTGATTTGGCTACCTGCCCCTTCCCTTACATTGGAGCATCCTTGCTTGTCGTCCTGTTGGTGGTTGCAACCTGCCTCCTTCTTTGCATTGGAGCCTCCTCGCTTTATGCCAAGCGGCGATAGAGCTACTCGGCGGAAGCCAATTATTGGCGGCGGTAATTGCACTAGACCAGTTGAGAGACCGCGTGCAAGAGGTCCTGGACACGGCTACTACTATTTAGGATTCGTGCTTGTATTCCATTACTCGTACACTATATTAGGTGCTCAGCGCCCTCTTGCAGCGCGGGGAAAGACCCGCAAAGCCAGGGCCTTCAGGAATGTCCCTGGGAATGACCGCGGTCCGTTTCTGTCTTGTCTCACTCCCCCTCTCTCCTCCCCCCCCCTTATACCCACTTCCTGCAAGCGAGAAGGAATTGCAAAGAGCACTATCGGCTCGACGTGATTAATACGTCATTTAATGTTCACCATGTTGTGGGCATGTCAGTTCCGTACTTCTGACCACTGCTATGGTCCTGCTCTATGGTCGCAACAGCTGTGCATCCTCGTGTTCACTGCTCATACTAGCTAATCGTTACTAGACGACTACTGGACTCTTCTGCTCACCAATCAGTTCAGTTACCCAGGCAGCGAAGTGTCTTTTTAATGTTCGAACGCTTTTTTTGCACCCAAACCATGGATGGTATTTCCTCTTCAGAATTTTCTTTCGCGTACCCAACAGCGTTCTTCAGTAGAACGCAAACGTCACGTAGGGTGACACATGTCATTTGTTGTATGTGCGAACAAACAGTCCTTAAAGCTACCCAACTCTCATGATGTACATTCTTTTCCTAAGGCATTCCACACTTCTGTGTTGTTCCGTTAAATCAGCTTAGCACATGCACTGTCATGCTGGTTCCAGCACCTGGGAATGCTATTCCTGTTCAACGTAGCTGGTCACAATACTATTCCGCGTAAATCTCGCCCTAGGCCTGCTCTAGTTAGATTTGTTTACTGCGTATTTATGGGTGTAATTATTGGATATTTTTATTGTATTCCAGATTTCATTCTTCTTCTGCTATTTTCCCTTTTTCATTCTTCTTCCTTGTGCATTTTCTCTGGGGTCCCATCTTGCCCCCTCTTCCTGCTCCCTCGCCTGGCTGTTCTCATCCTCTATCATGAGCCTCGCTGCTGCGTCCAAGCACTTCCTTGGAGCGGAAGCAGGGGTAAATAGAAATCGTGCCGTACGGTCCGCCCAGCTAAGACTGCGCGTATGATTGACCCACGATGCTCGGCCCACAATACTGGACCCACGATACTGGACTCACGATACTAGATCCACGAAACTGGATCAACGATGCTGGATTCACGATGCTGGGCTCACTATACCTGATCCACGATGTTGGACACACGATGTAGGAGCAACAATGCTGGACCCATTTTGCTTTATCTTCGATGCCGAAACAACGATGCTGGACCAACACCGAGGTCTGCTGACACCGATGCCCGCATGATTGTTGCATGGGATGGAAGGCCACGTTTGTGGGAAAGAAGGAAAGGATATGCGAGGAAGAGCAGGAAGGAAGAAAAAAATCTGAGCTATAGTTCCGTCCATGGGCAGAGGGCGGAGTCGAGCCAAGGACCTATAGGGACGGTAGTGCAGTTTTGAAGGGAGACTCGAGTAACGCGTCCTAGTGCGAACCGGAAGGAACTATGCCGTGACGTATTCCTAATGCATTGTGGCACTGTGGAGTAACCAGAGGAGGGGCGTTCCTGGATAGTGTTTCGGGAGATTCCTGGATGCAGTTTAGCAGTGGGAGGAACTGGTGTGTATGACATTCTTATCTGCAGTGCACAATAGAAGGACATTCCTGATTGCAGTGTAAGTAGAGGAACATTCCTGACTGCAGTGCAAGTAGAGGGACATTCCTGACTGCAGTGCAAGTAGAGGGACATTCCTGACTGCAGTGCAAGTTGAGGGACATTCCTGACTGCAGTGCAAGTAGAGAGACATTCCTGACTGCACTGCACAGTAGAGGGACATTCCTGACTGCAGTGCAAGTACAGGGACATTCCTGACTGCAGTGCACAGTGGAGGGACATTCCTGACCACAGTGTTGACATTGTGGAGAAATTAGTGGAATGACATTGATGGATGCAGTGTGGACATTGCGGAGAAACCAGCGGAGGGACATCACTGAAAACGCAGTGTGCGCGGCACTGTGAAGTATGTTTGGGAGCTTCGTGGCACTGAAGAGGCAGCAGTAAAAAAACACTATCAGATTCTATTTCGGGACTTACATTCCTGGACATAGTATGGCAATAAGAGGAACTTGTGTAGAGACCTTCCTATGGACTCAGTGTAGCATGCCCTGCCGATGCATTAGTGTAACGACATTCTGGAGGTTGTTTGGGATTTGTTGGAAGCGTCTAGGATTGTCTCTGATGTGCTTCCTTAACACTCATACTTCCGTTCTCCATTCAGATCTCCAATTAGTGGAGGTGGAGCTGTGTATACAGGCTGGGACCCAGAATCCGGGAGAACTCGAAACCATTGTTTTTTTTTACAGCTTTCCTTAAATTATATGGTGTAAAGCATCTGATTTGATGCATTTTATTCTTTTACTTACTCCTAGACAAGTGTCGAGGCTTGAAAACATTTCCTATGGGGTTTTCAGTTTGTGTTTGAAAGTAATGTTCGCTGATAAAACGTGAACGTACAAAAAAAAGTCGATGACCTGATTTGAATCCCGGAACTAATAGTCTTCTCTAACACTACTATTTGATAGTCAGCACGCTGGGCGCCACTGTGACGCTGCATCCCCGGCAGTAATTGTTCACTTCCCAGCGTATACGCTGCTCCGTATTGGCCTGCGTGTCCGTGCTTGATATCAGTTCCTGTGGTGCATCACTTCCGATAAATTCTTATGGGTGGGCTTGGCATCAGTGCTTTGCATCAGTTTTCGTTTATTGGCATTAGTTCCTGTGGTGCATAACTCCATATGATACCTTAGGTGCCTGTTGGACATCAGGGTACGTGTAATGACATCAGTGTTTGGTATCAGCGTTTGTTGATTGACATCAGTGTTAGGCATCAGTGTTCGTGCATTGACATCATTGTTCGTGTATTGTCATCAGTGTTCGTGATCATTGTCATCAATGTTCGTGATCATTGTCATCGGTGTTCGTGACAATTGTCATCAGTGTTTGGTCATTGTCATAAGTGTTTGTTCATTGCCATCAGTGTTCGTGCACTGACATCAGCATCAGATAGTGCTTGCCATCAGTGTTCGTACACTGGTATCAGCATCAGATAGTGCTTGCCATCAGTGTTCGTGCACTGACATCAGCGTCAGATAGTGCTTGCCATCAGTGTTCGTGCACTGGTATCAGCATCAGATAGTGCTTGCCATCAGTGTTCGTGCACTGACATCAGCGTCAGATAGTGCTTGCCATCAGTGTTCGTGCACTGGTATCAGCATCAGATAGTGCTTGCCATCAGTGTTCGTGCACTGACATCAGCGTCAGATAGTGCTTGCCATCAGTGTTCGTGCACTGGTACCATCATCACATAGTGCTTGCCATCAGTGTTCGTGCACTGGCATCAGCGTCAGATAGTGCTTGCCATCTGTGTTCGTGCACTGGTATCAGCATCAGATAGTGCTTGCCATTAGTGTTCGTGCACTGGCATCAGCGTCAGATAGTGCTTGCCATCTGTGTTCGTGCACTGGCATCAGCATCAGATAGTGCTTACCATCACTGTTCGTGCACTGGCATCAGCATCAGATAGGGTTTGGCATCAGTTCATGTGTTTGCATACCTTCCTACAATTCCTTAGACGCGTATTCTGCCCTTCCTTTACCGCTCCTTCAGCAGCAGTTCCGCCTCGCATTCCTTCGGTAGGCTGGGCGACACCTGACCCGCTTGGGCACGACTCCAAGCTTGGATGGGCTGTTGTCTCCGTTCGCAGCGCCTTACACCCCTTGGGTACGGTTGCGCGCTGGGTACAGCTGCGCTCTGGGTACAGTTGCACTCAAAGTAATTGCGCTAGCACTCGGCTGACTTAACTACCGGTCGCTGCAGTACACAGAAGGTTTTGCGCAACGGAAGACCTTCCCTACACACCGTCTGCCGAGGGTGGCCAACCACCTGCAGATTCATGGATTCCCGCTAGAATCACCTTGTTGTTGATGGTATGCTCTGCGAGGGGACTTGCTCCTGCAGAGCTTACGGTGAAAAGCACGCACATCGGTTCAGCGTATATGTATTATGTACAGGCTAACATATGTGTATGTATATACATACATATATGTCAGCCAGTATATAGTACAAAATGTGTACTCCTGTTTAGGAGTACATATTTTGAACCATAGATTAAATCCGAAGACAATTTACCTACATCACGTTTTATATCAAGAAAATACTAAACGATGCTGATCTTTTGTATTTTATTTTGAAAAACTGTTCAGCACCACGGGCAGCTCTGCTTCGAAATGAGCTCCCTGACTTCTCGCTCTTGCTCGCCTGACTTCTCGCTACTGCTCGCCTGACTTCTCGCTACTGCTCGCCTGACTTCTCGCTACTGCTCGCCTGACTTCTCGCTACTGCTCGCCTGACTACTCGCTACTTATCGCCTGACTTCTCGCTACAGCTCACCTGACTTTTCGCTACAGCTAAAGGAGAATTGCAGCGTCTTCAGTCACGAAAGAAAGCAAAGCACTCGGTAAAACAGAAACATCCACATGACGACATAGCAAAAAATGAATTTAAAATCAGCAGAAGAGATCTTAAGAGGGTCCAGAAACGTAAGAAGGAGGATTATGAAAATGAAATCGCCGCCTATGTCACAACAAATCCGAAACAATTTTTTTGTTATATTCCATACAGATACCGACAGACACTAGGCCGCATCCCGCAGAAAGGGGGGTGGCCGACGGCAAGGCGCACCTCACACCCTCACACGCTCACACTCACACAACTTAGCCCTTTTGTGCTAAAGGGTCCGGCCGGTAGCCCCTCAACTTACACTCTGGGTCCCGAATGTACCGAGGAACCGTCGTCAGCAGCAGGGCCCGACAGTTTTCACTGGTTTACCCCCGCCGCGTCATAATGGCCGGGCCCCCCCCACCCATGACCATCCCGACAGCGGGATGCCAAGGACGGAAAAGCCCATCAGAGCAGCGTCAAAATCAACCATTCACAACCATTCTCCACTCACGCCTGTTCATTGCACGCTCTCTCGCCACCTCCACATTCATGTCTCTTCTTCCCAACGCCTGCTTCAGACCATCCATCCATCCAAACTTCGGTCTACCTCTAGGCCTGCGACCACTCGCCTCCGCATTCATCACCCTTTTCACCAATCTCCCTT
>SDVV010037237.1:0-10861 GCA_016164225.1 Gammarus roeselii
TGCCCAGCAGCATAGTGACTGTTACCCGAGCCATGGTGGCAGCAATGCAGTCACCACAGTTACTGTCCAGCAGCATAGTGACTGTTACCCGAGCCACGGTGGCAGCACTGCAGTCACCACAGTTACTGCCCAGCGGCATAGTGACTGTTACCCGAGCCACTGTGGCAGCACTGCAGTCACCACAGTTACTGCCCAGCGGCATAGTGACTGTTACCCGAGCCATGGTGGCAGCACTGCAGTCACCACAGTTACTGCCCAGCGGCATAGTGACTGTTACCCGAGCCCACGATGGTAGCACTGCAGTCACAGCGTAAGCTTTTAGGCGTGTCCCGCCCTTTAAAGGAGACCTGTGCCTGACAGCCTCTGTGCGCCCTGGCGACTGAAATCCGCCGTGTGAACTGCACTTGTGCGTGCGCAGTAGTGTGCATTCCAAGTACTGTCCAGTGCTTCCGCGTATATTCGTATTGATGACTTTTGAATTACAGTAAGTCAGTTTGCAGTCCTTCCGTGTACTGGCACGCGCTTCGATTGTAATGCGTCGAATACACCGCAGCTCTGACGGGAGCTGCTAAAGTGGGAGATCACATGCAAAACCACACCTCATTATTCTAGGTTCGTGCCCTTATATGACTAGCAAGAGCAGTTGGCAAAGCTGGGAAGATAATAGTTGAATGGACGCTTATAACCTTCAATACAAGCATCCAGTCAAGGACAGTAGCGATTTCGTAATTTGAGTTGCGCTGGTGTCCGGATAGTTGGTAAAATTAGAGTACGGGGCTCATCTCAACCGGATAGTGAGGATTCAACAACCAGGGCTCTGATGGCTCGTTAACCATCAGAGCCCTGGTGAATATACGTCAAACAAGTACAGCTCAATCGAGGAGATTCAACGTTGTAAGTGGTAATGGAATTGTTTGGCAGACGTAAGGATAAATTTTCAGGGAAAAAAGACAACCTCGCCCCGTGGATGTTAACTCGCGCTGCATGGGTCGAATGAAAATGAATTTGATTAGGGCCTCATTTCCACCTGAGCCTCAACGTGAGTCATCTAACAGAAATGCAATGAACTCGCGCTTCAAGAGCCTCGTCGTTAACAGAAAGCGACAAATAGAGCTGAAAAGAACGCTCACTGCTTTGCTCAAAGTGTTTTTTTTTCTATGGTGTTGAGGTACTTGGAGAATTGTTAAGGTATTTGGAGAATTTTTGAGGTACCTGGAGAATTGTTGAGGTACTTGGAGAATTGTTGAGGTACCTGGAGAATTGTTGAGGTACCTGGAGAATTGTTAAGGTACCTGGAGAATTGTTAAGGTACGTGGAGAATTGTTAAGGTACTTGGAGAATTGTTAAGGTACTTGGAGAATTGTTAAGCTACTTGGAGAATTGTTAAGGTACTTGGAGAATCTGGCAAGTTTCCCGGAAGACATTGAATCTTCCCAGCATCAACGTCAACGGAGTACTGTAGCATCGATTAAATTACTCTCATTCTAATGCCCAAATACTCTGGAAGCATAATTTGGTTTCAATGAAAATATCATACCCACTAAATCAACGTTGGTAGACGCTTCGTGCAGTTCCTTTCTGAAAAAAGGGAAACGAGATTCTTCTTAACTTACATTTTCAGGCATCACTAAGCCTTCGCCTAAATTAGTTGAATGTTTATAGAACCTGCTGAACATTCAGACAGCGCGTAAACATACGCAGTTCTCAAGCAGAGATGGACAAGTACCAAAAGAGTATGTCCGTGGAACATTGAGACATCGCCTCAACATACGCAATTCTCAAGCAGAGTCGGACAAGAATCGCAAGAGTATGTCCGTGGAACATTGAGTCATCGCCTAAACATACGCAATTCTCAAGCAGAGTCGGACAAGAATCGCAAGAGTATATCCGTGGAACATTGAGTCATCGCCTAAACATACGCAATTCCCAAGCAGAGTCGGACAAGAATCGCAAGAGTATATCCGTGGAACATTGAACTCATTACAAGACTCATTGCTAAAATCCTTTGCGGCCTTGTCATCGTGAACTCCTTCGCTACTCTAACCCTATGAAGTCCACCAAAAAGTTGATATGAATTACTCGAATTATCTCTGCGAAATCAATACTCACCCACGTATGTAGGTCAAAAACTCAAAAGCACGTGACAAAATCTCTTGGAAGAATTTTTTTTCTTTCGAAGTATGCTTTACCAAACTTCCTCCCAGAGACATTTCCATGGTATGAATTATTTGCTAGCCATCAAAATCCCATTTGAACCAGCCAGGACAAGTAATTCGGAAGTCATATCGGTTCTTTTCTTCAGACCTCGCCAAGTCTTTCCCAAGCCATCGGAATCAGTTTCTTCAACCCACCGTGCCAAGCCCTACACAAGCCATTTTGGACTCCTGTTTTCGGACTATGCTGAGTCCTCCACAAACCATATAAATTGTTTTATCCGACCTTGCCGAGTCCTGCCCAAGCCATATCAGAATCATTTTTGTGGCAGGCTCTACCAAATTTCTTTGCAAGCCTTATCAGAATCCCTTTCCCAAGCAAATCCTAAATCCTGAGAAAATCTTACCGGAATTAGCAACGAGCAACACCTCCCCAGAAGAGGCGAAGGACGGAGAGGAGGCGGAATGTCTGGCATTAAGAAAGGAGGGAATTTAGTCTGAAGCCCAGGATTAAGGTGCACTTGCGCAAAATTGGTTTTTTTGGCCATGGTGACGAGGCAACCCGGCAGCCTGCTCAGGAACAATATATTGGCGTATAAATATGGAGAGGAAATCCTGGTCGGATCGGCCGAGAACAGAAATTATTGTCATCGGAGGCGACCAGGACGGGCGAAATGAGGATGCGGATAAAAAGAGAGTTTGGGCATGGAAGAGAAATGACGTGAGCATGAAAATGAAAAACAGTAACAGGAAACAGACTAGCGACAGACAGTAACCCGAGCAGTGGCAGAAAGTAACCCAAGCAGTGGCAGAAAGTAACCCGAGCAGCGGCAGAAAGTAGCCCGAGCAGTGGCAGAAAGTAACCCGAGCAGTGGCAGAAAGTAACCCGAGCAGTGACAGGAAAAAACCAGAGGACAGCTAGAAAGTAACCCTTAGAAGGCTAACGAAGTAACCAGTTCCTAAAAGAAAATAAATGTAAGCTGGGCAGGGAAGTATCCAGAGAAGGGAAAGGAAGTAACCTGAACAGGGAAGGGAAGCAACCTGAGCAGGGAAAGGAAGTCTGGAAAATAAGTTACATGAGCAGGAAAGGAAAGAAGCCGGAGCAGGGAAGGGAAGTAACCTGAGCACAGAAAAAAAGCAGCATGAGCACGGAAAGAAAAAAACACGATCATTGAAGGGCAGTAACTTGAACACGTAAGGGAAGTAGCCCGAACAAGAAGAGAGAGTAGCTTGAGCATTGAAGATAGCTAACTTGAACAAGTAAGAGAAGTTGTTGTTGCTCAACCTCAACTCCTTTGCAGCGGTGGAGCCACAGCATGAGAAGTCAACCATGGAACGGAAGTAACCAGTACATGGTAAGAAGAATGCTTGAGCAAAGAAATGAAGTAACCAGAGCAGGGGAAGGGAGAAACCAGGATAGTTTTGAATTTGATTTGATCCTTAGTTCCACCAGAGCCTCAACGTGAGTCATAATAAGCTCTCCCGTAGGGGTCGATGATCATGGATCCCAGTCGACTCGCACGCCTCAGTGTGCGAGAAAAAAAAAAAACGTTTAAAATTAGACAACTTTGAAAAATTTAGCAATGTCAGACGCACGCTGGTGCGCATAGGAAAAACGCTTCGACTAAACGGACCTCCGCTTCCAATCATTTAGAACTTCAAGAGTAATATGTACGCACGCTAGTGCGCACAGGTATCATCGTTGAGACTGGTACAAGGTTTACGGCTATACGGAGAAAGTCAGCTCCGACAGCAACGCAACACAATGATTGAGCTACGCGGTCTGGTTAAGTAGAGGCACAAATTAGTTATTCAGGTAAGGTAATGACTCAGACGAAACAAATCCCCGCCTCCAACCAATCAGAATTCCAATAATATTATGCACGCGCGCCAGTGCGCACAGATAGTGTCGTCGAAATTGGTACAAGGTCTACGGCTTCACGGATTAGATCAACTCCAACCGCAACGCGTCACGAAGTTTATAGCTACGCAGTCCAGGTCAACCCCAGAAACTACACATGGTCCGTGCACGCGCGAGCAAGCACAGACTGATGAGGAAACACCCATTCACAAAATCACGAACAGGAACTCTCCTACAAATACACCAGCACTATTATGCATGACAAAATAGCGGATCGTTTAGAAGCAAGGGCAGGTTCGTCATAGGCAGAAAAACTGCTCAGATTATTGCTTTCGCTCACATTGTTCAAGGGGATAGGGTGGGGGATGTGCATAGGTCCCTTGGGTCCCAAAAGAGCCCAATGAATCCCATAGGGTAACCCAAGTCCCCCGGGTCTTCCCGAGCTCCTCGGGTCAGAGACCCCTCGTCTCATCTCATCTCGGCTGTCTCTAATCATTTCGGCCTTTCTCGGCTAGTCGCGACCAACTAGACTCGCCTCAACATGTTTCGACTGATATCGAAGCACCTCGACCAGCCGCGACGTGGCTCTCCCCCTCTGCGCTAGTTATAATGTGGACTGTAATAACAAAATTTTTCACTCAAGCATCTTAGGGTGAGAGTGGTGTGGCAGAGGCGTCTCGAGTCCCAAAAGAGCCCGACGATTTGATTTGATTAGATGGCTCATTTCCATCAGAGCCTCAACTTGAGTCATAATACAGTTTTTATTTCAGGTAATTTCGCACGGCCTCGCGTGCGAAAATATTAGTCATGTCAAGATGAAGTCCGAAAATATTTGAATTGTGGCATATTCGCGTACTAGCACGTACGAGAGAGTAAAGAGTTAACGCGTATCTTCGTAAAATGTGTTGTTATTTCTAGGCGTAATGGGGTGGAGAGACCACCTCACTTGCACAGGTGTTTTGGGTCTTAGACAGCTTCGTATAGTCCGGTGTGTTTTCCGAAAGCGATAAGCTTTATACGGTAGGTTGGGTCCGTGAGTAGGCTTTGTAGGTCGCACGGGGGATTAAGGAACGCTCGTCGGGCTGCCGCGAGTGCGCTGCAATCCATCAGTAAGTGTTTCACGCTGATAGCCATTTGGTGGCAACAGGTGCAAGGTGGCGCGTTCGGTCCAATGTCGACATCTATCAGGTGGTTGCGAGTTATCCACGTGTGTCCCGTGCACAAGCGGTTGATGAACACAAGGTCCTTTCTGTTGCTGAACTTAGTTTCCTATTCACCGACTGAGTGTTTGACTGAAAGCATTTTTTTGTCCACACTGTCACATTTCATCTCATCGGTACGTTAAATGAGAGTTGATAGGAACCAGTCCCGGTAATGTATTGCGAAAAATTGTTCTTGGTGAGTAGATGCCAGTTCAACAAGCGAGTCCGCAAGTTCGTTCCCTTTTATTCCGCGTACCGGGGATCCAGCAAAATTCCACTGCCTGACCAGTCTCGGTCATCACAAAGAGATCGTGCTGCATTATACGTATTACTGGATGTTCGTAGTGCAATGTTTAAGGCTGGGAGAGGACACTCAGACTGTCTGAGCATACGACGTATTTGGGGAAGCGATGTGTTCTTGCAATAGAAATGGCTAGTTAGAATGCGTGAAGCTCCGCAGAGAACACGGAGGCCTCTTTTGGGAAGGTGGCCGAGAGTGGGGTGTCCCCGAACACAGCGGCGGCTCCCACTCCGTCCGCGGTTTTGGAGCAGTCAGTGTATATGTGGCGGTGCTCCAAATATTTTTCCTCGAGTAGTCTTAGGAATTCCTGCCGGTACGCGTTGGTTGGAGTAGTTGCTTTAGGGTACATTTGCAAGTCTAGGTTGACCGGTGGCGGGTTGATCATCCATGTTGGTGTGTTAATTTGAAGGATTCGGTAGGCAAATTAAGGCTTAATAGCTTTACGATTGATGTTAAGCGAGGTCAGCAGGTTGTCCACTCGTTGGGAAAACGTAGGGAATATATTTTTTTAGCCGCAAAAAGGCGCTTATCGGATACGTTGGGGATGTGGCTGATTGTTGGGTTGTTGATAATAGTAAAATAGTATTATAGTGATATAGTTTGTCTCGCTGTAGGGGAAGTGGAAGTACGTTAGCGAGCACGTCAAGAGATTCGATTGGGGTGGAGCGGAACGCGCCGGTTGTGATACGCAAAGCATCGTTTGCGATGGTCGAGAGAGGGTCGAGAGTAGTTTCGGCTGCAGATCCGTAGACAACGGCTCCGTAGTCCACGCGCGATCGTATTATTGCTCTGAACAGCGTCGTTCCTGTGTCCATGTCGGCACCGAACTGCAGGATGTGACCGATTGGATAAGTCCTGTCGACGTTTTGCAGCGAGTCGCCAGGGCTGCAACGTGGGGTCGCCACGAGAGTTTAGGGTCCCACATAAGACCCAGGAATTTGATAGTTTCTTCGTATGCTTAAGATGTGTTGTGCAGCGTTAGGGCTGGTTTCAGGTGTAAACCGGGCACAAGGGTAAAGTGCATGCTTTTAGTTTTAGAGGGCGAGAATCGGAATCCGTTTAAGGAAGCCCAGTTCCCGACCAGGCCCTGGCACTTCTGCAGTTCATGTTGAATTGTTATGAGGCTGAGGTGTCTGTAGCTTATTTGTAGGTCGTCCACACATAGCGCTGAGAGCAGTCTTCCGTCGCGGGTAAGAATGTCGGATAACTGATCGATTTTGAGGATAAAAAGAGTGACACCGAGGACGCTTCTCTGGGGGACGCCCATTTCTTGCGGATATGACTGAGACTGAGTGTCGCTAACCTTAACCTTGAAGGTGCGATTTTGTAGAAATTGGTGGACGTAAAGTGGGAGCCGACCTCTCAAACCTTTACGGTGGAGATACTTCATGATCCCGTTTTTTCAAGTAGTGTCGTATGCTTTTTCAACCTCGAAAATATGGAAACCACATGTTCTCTTCGGACGAAGGCCTGTCTAATGTCTGATTCTAATCGTACGAGGTGGTCCGTTGTGGAGTGGCGCTTACGGCCACCACACTGGATGTTGTCAAGGCCTGCATGCACTTCAAGATAGTCGACTAGGCGTGAGTTTATCATTCTTTCCACAGTCTTACATAGGACGCTAGTTAGAGCAATGGGACGATAGTTATGTGGGTCGCTATGACATTTCCCGGGTATGAATATCGGGATAATTACGAATTCCCGCCATTGGTTGGAAAAGAATGAATTTGAATACAACGTATTGAACACATTAGTAGGTACTGGAGAGCGTTGTCAGGAAGGGGTTTGATCATGTTGATGTGCATTCGGTCCGGCCCGGGTGAGGTTTCACGAGTGTGGTCAATTGCATATTGTAGTTCATGGATGGAGAAAGGTTCGTTGTAGAATTCTTTATTTGCGGGAGTGAAGTCGATATGCTCACTTTTTCTTAGGATCGTTTCCCGTTGGAAAGAAGCCGCATAATTTGTTGATTGTGATATTTGGTTGAAAGTCTGAGCTTGTTTGTCCGCGATGTCTGCGTATGAAGGCCTATCCACATACTGTGTGGATAGGTCTTCATACGTCAGACTGTATGTGGATAGGTCGCTCGGGGCGACCTTAAATGCGGCCGATTATTCCCCACACTTGGGAAAGAGGGGTGTTCCGATTTGAGATACATGTCTTCACAGCGACAGCTTGGAGTTCTGTTCTCAGAGGGAAAAGGTGATATGGTATGCTTTGATGGATCATAAGTGCCACTCTGCGGTGTGCAATCACATTATTGTGACCTTCGCGACGGTGTATGACATATTAAGGGATGAAGAAGGTTGCTGTGTCGCGGAGTTTGATCTCCTGGAGGGATACCACCAATGGTTTATCGGTTGGAGATTACCGATACTAATTCATCTTGCTTGCTTTTAAGTTCCTGACAATTTCACTGAAGTATTGGGTTGTTTTTCATTTCGGATTTGTAGTAGAAGTAGTTGCTTCCATGTAGTAGTAGTAGTCGCTTCCATGTTCCACCGGAGTCCCAAAGCGAAGTTCATGCTGACTCCCCCGTAGGGCGTTGTTTCACGCCCAGATTTAGATGGTCTGGAGCGGTCGCGTGGTCTGCAGGAACTTTCGTGGTGTTTTTGAACATTGAGGCGCAGGTGTCCTAGATCGCGAGCGTTCGCATGAGCGTCTGCTTTCTGTAGAACATGATATCCTAGACTCACTGCGTTCTCGGCTGTGAGTGCTCTTGCAGGAGGAGGAGAAGGACGAGGACGAGGGAGTACGATTTATGTGTTTGCTTCTTGAGCGAGCGCGTCTCTTCTGTGAAGTTTTTTTTAAACATTATGATGGGCTGAGTGGTAGTCGTTGGGATATGAGTAGAGTGCGATGCATGGTAGATCAGTGGTTAGGGGTATCAGTTCTTCGTTGAAGATTTTAAACGCGTCCTCGTGCAGGCGATGGTCGTTCGCACTCGTGAGATGTTCTGGTGTTGGGCATGTTAGCTGAGGATTGAATACCTCACTTTGGTTTTCGCTGGGTGCGGTTGCAGTTAAGACGGTCAGAAGTCGTTCAACGCTCTGATCGAGGCGACCTGTGGTTTGTGGGGTGCTGTTAATCGTTTCGCTTCGTGGCAAGAGGGTGTCGCGTATCCCGCGGTCGTCTTCGTCGGAATTACCGTCGCTTGGCCTTTTGATTTTCGGGTTCCTGGACCTCGCCTCGTAGACGAACGAGGCAGCATCCATCGCAGTGCTTTCCTGGGCCTTAGTTGATTGATTCAGTGCTTGGGGCGCCCGCCTCAATTACGAGGACGGTCGCTGTGATGATATGGTGTTGTTAGTACTGAAGAGGGATTTTGGGGTTATGGTAGTAGTCTGTGTTAACTGTACGCGAGTACTGTCTGATAGGGTATACTTAGTTGTGGATTTAAATGCTTTGGCGTAATTTAAATTATGGCAGTTTGGGTTTTCATCGTGAAAGATTTGGATGGCTTGTTTTCGTGTGACTCTGCGGTCATTTTGTATGATTGTCATTGATTTTTGGTCAATCTGCTTTGGGTAGTCGCGGTCGTCTACCTCAAGGAGACATGAGCAGTGGTAGCATTTAGGTTGGCGGGCTGTGCAGCCCTTTCGGTCATGCTCGCCGGCGCACCTCTTACAGCGTTGGGTAATGTATGGCTTGCAGTATTTGATGACGTGGCCGTATTTCAGGCTTTTTTTGCACATTGCAGGCCATGTCGCTACTGGGTAAGTTTTTGTTTTCTCCCTTTTTGCCCGGGATTTCTATGAATTCCGGTGTGTCACGTCCTGGGAAGGGATTTGAAACGCGGTGGTGTGGATGTAAATGTAAATTAGGCCTGAACTCATGGTAAAAGTTCTCTGTGGTATTACTTTGCAAGATTCTTCGCATATTCTGTTTATGAAAGGGATAGAGTCACATTGAAGTTTTGTGTCTATTTTAATCGTGAAGCTATCGTCACGGCTTGGGATTTATGAGAATTGGACGGCCAGTCATGGAGCCCAATTCTTCTCGTAGTTTATATGGGCAAATATCCGGTCTGTCATTGACATCCAATGTCATTTTCAAGTGTTCGGGGAATTTAGAGCCGTTGTTGAATAGGTCGTGGTCTTTAAATCTTGTGTATAGTCTCCTCTCTGTGTTTTTTGGTGTTCGGGCGTTAAGAGTTTCGGCTGGGAGAGCGATGTTATCAGAGAGGTCAGAGGCGGAAGCACACGAACTAGTTACGGGTTCCCTGGCCTCTATCCTCATCAGCTCTTCCAGTCGGGTATTCATAGTTGCACGAAGGTTCTAGTGTTTAGTGAGACGGTCGCCGACTTCACTGGAGGGCGCCGAGCAGTCCTCAGTCTCTGGCTCGGGAAGGCCTATCATTTTGCATATCTTGCGCAGGGTATTCTGCATTCCGTTTATAATCGCGTCCAGCTTCGAGACGCGTTCATCTGTGTCTTCGATTACGACCAGAGTCGGGTCTCCTGTCGATGAGGAACTTCTGAGGGGCTAGTTTTTTTTTCTTGGACTTGTTTGAGTGCGACACTCTGGAGGGGCCGTCAGCCCCTCTCCGACAGGACATGGTCTTGCCCATAGTTTGATCCCGACTCCTACCCGCGGTTCTGGGTTATGAAGGTGGGGCCTTCTTCACTATCATTTTTGTTCTATATACGAATATATACACTAACTTAATTGCTCTCAAGACTAGCCTTAAATCTAGTTTTTTTCTTCTTTTAATATTAACTTTTATTTATACAAATTTTGTAATTGTTTTTCAATTTAAATTAGTTTCGATTCTAAATTCACTAACCCCGGTGTCAGTGGGGGGCTCACCTCTTAGTGCACCAAGGGGGGGGATGCGGTTACAAACTGAAAAGGGGGGCGGTGAAGGGATCTTCCAACTCGAAACGTATTTACACAAAGGAACAAATGAATATCGGTGGATAACGAGGACACCGCGGGAAGGCGGGTGAGGTGCCTCAGAGCGCCTCCGAGGTGCTTTATTGCTCTCGCTCTAAAGAGATGAGTCGATCTCTCCAATTTAGTTGAAAACTTCCACCAATAAGAGACGATTTTGATTTGATTTGATCCCCATTTCCACCAGAGCCTCAACGTGAGTCATAATAGGCTCCCCCGTAGGGCTCGACGATCATTGATTAAAGCAGGCTCGCACGCCTAAGTGTGCGAGGAAAAAACAAAACAACGCTTTCAACGTTAGAAAAAAGTGAAAGTTTTAGCAATAACAGACGCACGCTGGTGCGCAAAAGAAAAAACGCTTACTCGAAACGGACCTCCGCTTCCAATCTTTTCAAACATTAAGTGAGATATGTACGCACCCTAGTGCGTACAGGTAGCATCAAGATTAATA
>SDVV010037238.1:0-10861 GCA_016164225.1 Gammarus roeselii
GGTGCTTACCTGAGCTGATGAAACCATTGTCGGTGCTTACCTGAGCTGATGCAGCCATTGTCGGTGCTTACCTGAGCTGATGAAACCATTGTCGGTGCTTACCTGAGCTGATGCAGTCATTGTCGGTGCTTACCTGAGCTGATGCAGTCATTGTCGGTGCTTACCTGAGCTGATGAAGACATTGTCGGTGCTTACCTGAGCTGATGAAGCCATTGTCGGTGCTTACCTGAGCTGATGCAGCCATTGTCGGTGCTTACCTGAGCTGATGAAGCCATTGTCGGTGCTTACCTGAAAGTAAAAGGAATTATAAGCCCCTTTATGCATTATAATAACAAAATACGGTACTTAAAATGTATTTGTTACGGAAAATAATTGTGATTGATCGAGAAATAGAGGTCTTCAATTGAAGCATCAAATTTCTAAGCGGCAAAATATAACTACCGGTGAGCTAAGAATAGTAGCTAAATGATACACAGATAATACAATTGAAGCATTCTAGGGGAATAGCGTGAATTGGATTCTAGAAAGTTAGTTAAAACCGGTCAATCGACCCCAAGCCGTTCAACCAGCAAGGAGAGAGACGGAATAACATTGTAGAATCAAACTAAACATCGTTTACCACAGTGGAATGGTCATGTTTTCCAGCACCTTTTGCTACCTAGCTGTTAACAAAAACAGGTTTGTTAACAGCTTTTTACTGTGATAAATAATGTTACAGTTGGGGTTTCCGTAAACATCTCTTCTGCTACGCGTCAGATTGTTCAGACCTGCCATGACGGCCAGTTTGATGTTACAGAAATAGCTTCACTACTTCTTTCCAATAGTGCACTGCAGGATATAAGAAAAAAAATCGTATTTTCATTTTAAATTGCGTTGAAAAATTTAGGAATTCGAATTATTAAAAAAAAACTTTTGATCCAAGTTTTTCCTGAAAACTTTCTAAATTGTACATAGCAAGGCACGATCACTTCAAAACTGTATGATGAGGGCAAGTCATTATTGTTAAGATTATTGTAATTGTACAACTTTAAATGTTTTATGTTTTTTCCAACTTTCAGTAATAGGAATTGGAATGTTACTTTTATTTCCAGTATAGCAATCGTCGGGAGTTTTTAAAGATGTATTTCATGCGAATAAAATGAACGCATATTTTTCACAGAAAAGAATCATGAGAAAAAATGAATTTCAAATAAGCTGTGGATGGACAAACGCTGTATTACACTGACGTAATAATAAACAAAAATTTCAATCAACTGACCTAGAATTTAAAAGAGAAATGACGGTTTCATTGTAGTACTCTCTCTACAATGCACTCTGTGGGATGATGGCGTTACAGTCACATGTAAGGGGAGACCTGATTCTAACAAAGTGTTACTTTCAAAACTAATTTCATTCTCCGAAATGTGACTTTTGAAAAAAACATAATATTGTAGAACTCCACAAGTGCTTCCATATGATTATATTGCTCGTCATGAAAAGATAAAATTGTAGGAGCATTCCTGATTTTTGTCCGAACGTTACAGAGGACGTACAAACGAACGCGCACGTTATTGGAATCAGGGTCCGAAACGCATTCGAATGATGTACGTCACTCATCATTCCGCTGGAGAAAACAAATGGTACTGTGTAAAACATTATGTCTCGCCGCAGGGGCTGGGAGACATAATTAGCTACAACATGTCTCCCCGCTAGGGCAGAGAGACATAATTAGCAACAATATGTCTCGTCGCTAGAGCTGGGTGACATAATTAGCTACAATATGTCTCGCCGCTAGGGCTGGGAAACATAATTAGCAACAATATGTCTTGCCGTAGGGGCTGGGAGACATAATTAGCTACAATATGTCTCGCCGCTAGGACTGGGAGACATAATTAGCTATAATGTCTCGTCGCTAGGGCTGGGAGACATAATTAGCTAAAATATGTCTCGCCGCCAAGGCAGGGAGACATAATTAGCTACAATATGTCTCGCCGCTAGAGCAGGGAGACATAATTAGCTACAATATGTCTCACCGCTAGAGCTGGGAGACATAATTAGCTACAATATGTCTCGCCGCTAGGGCTGAGAGACATAATTAGCTACAATGTCTCGCCGCTAGAGCTGGGAGACATAATTAGCTATTTTCAATTAATAAAAAATTAATGTGTTTAGTTTCAACGCGTTGCATTTAAATGAATACAATAATTGTGAAATAGTTAGCATTGACTTGCAAGCAAGAGGAACTTGACCATGCCGCACAACCAATAAAACTGCTACCGTCAGAGGAAAGGGTGTCAATTGTAGTCACACGCGGATATTAACTCCGGTCAGGGTGTGACTGGCTTGTCTTTTTTCCACTAAGCCATAATCTCTGAATGACACAGATTAGCGTGAACATGCTCACAGGACGCCTCAATCGCTGTGTGAGCTTAGCGACATCCTCACAAGGCGGAGGTTATCCCGACGGGTCACTGTTGGAACAAGCTTTACAGTCTACTAGCATGATGAAGCGTGAGAGCTTCCTCTGCCAGCTGGAAGCCTTACTAAGCTTAAACAGCTGGTTATCACACAACGAATGAGAGCAATTCCAGATCCAGTAATTGCGATACATTTAACAGTGTCCTGGCTTGATTCCTTCTGAGGAACACGAACAATGTAATAGTACCCACAATGAACTCTGGCGTCAATAAACGCGTCTGGAGCATGTTGCAGGAAATTCGCTCTGCACGAATTATTGCCTTATCTCCTCGTGCTGCACCGCCCAACACCTGAGCTATGCTATCGGTCACTATGAGCACAACAGCGTCCGTGTATTGTGAATGCACTACAAATTATATGGCGATAGCATGACGCGTATCTAAAAGTTAACCACACCATTGCAATGTTTCTTACCGGTATCTCATTGTTCATAACGTTACAGTAATCGAATAATTTGTCTTTCTTCCCGGCGTTGCGATCCTGATTGGGATGTATTGTAACGGTTTTAACCGGTCACACGGTAATGGTTGGTGTATGTTGGTTCATGGAAACCAATACCTGAAGCCTTACGTTAATGAATAGAACGTAGCAATTTCAAAGATTACATCACATTGATTACATCACATTGATTACAACACATTGATTACATCCCACTGAATAAACCACATTGATTACATCACACTGAATACATTACATTGATTACATCACACTGAATACATCACATTGATTACGTCACATTGATTACATCTCACTGAATAAACCACATTGATTACATCACACTGAATACATTACATTGATTACATCACACTGAATACATCACATTGATTACGTCACATTGATTATCTCACATTGATTTAATAAATAATTTTCGGAAGTTGAAATAGCAAGTTTATCTTTTCAATAGTATGAAATAATTACAAACGGGTTACTTGATTTAGAGAATAGTAACTCTACTCAGTTGATGGCGTCAGGATGAACAATGGCTTCGATGTCACGCACTCCGATCATTTATAAAGTTTTTTTATGTAAAAAAACGTGTGTATAATGCGCGTACTTGCTAACACTAATTGAAGACAATTTCAACACGATTGTCAACATTCATGACACGGGAAGATGTAATTCAATACCAAACTGCAAAAACTCTTTCGGTAATTGAATAATCGAAGATTTTTTTACCACAACCCTCAACAGCCGATCATCATTAGTAGCTACCAGAAAATAGGAATTTCCAGACGCGAAACAAGAGAAGCGGTTTTTTATTCCTGGCACAATCTCCAACCTCCATCACCGGCCAAACACATCCGATGGCCCCAGTCCTTCAATCCGTCAAAATTACCGTGTGTTCCAATTGGTGCGCCGCTCCCTTTTTAACCCGTCAGAGTCACGACCCCGCTCTAACCCGGGCGCAAGGAGCACTCCGGCCATCAGTTTGTGTCAGGACAGTGGCGCACAGTATACACCGGTGTCCTGGTTGCAAGTTAGTGTCAGGACAGTAGCACACAGTATCCACCGGTGTCCTGGTTGGGTGTTAGGACAGTGGCGCACAGTATCCACCGGTGTCCTGGTTGCAAGCGTCCGGCCATCAGTTAGTGTCAGGACAGTGGCGCACAGTATCCACCGGTGTCCTGGTCGCAAGCGTCCGGCCATCAGTTAGTGTCAGGATAGTGTCGCATAGTATCCACCGGTGTCCTGGTTGCAAGCGATTTGGATGCATGCCTTAACAATGCCGTCTCCGGTCGCTTATATACTTCATCAGCACAGTCCAAATACACAGTCTAAGAATATATATATAAACAATGATTTCAATAAAACTCACCTCACCAGAAATCCACAAATAAAATGTTTTAGCAATGAAGAGATGGCATAGGAGGGCTATTATTCAGACCCGAGCATTACCCCTCGAAAAACTATGTTAGGTCTAAAATATGTTCCATCAAAAACTAAACGTCATCTCTTCTAGGCGCAAAGATATGCAAACTTATGTAGGTAAAAATTGATAAACTAGACATGTACTATACACGAAGAGGCCAACCACTTCCGTGCGGCTGTACACCAGCAGTGCCAATTTGCCTCAAATGACACCAGCGTGATCCTTGACTCGAGCTGAGCTGGGAAGGAGGGGACAGGAGGAGGCTGGAGGGGTCAGGAAGGGTCAGGAGGGAGAAACTAAGTAAGGAGAGGGTAGGAAAGGTCAGAAATTAGTAGAAAGGGTCAGGAGAGGGTAGAAAGGATCAGGAGCGGGTAGACAAGGTCAGGAGCGTGTAGATGGGCTCAGGAAATGCAAGACGAGGCGCGAGGGGTCATGCAGGCTCACGAGGGAGCAGAAGGGTTTAGAAGAGGTAGGAGGGTGTAGAGCGGCTATGGAGAGGATGGGAGGGACAGAAGGGCTCAGGAGGAGGCAGGTGTTTACCAGTGTAAGAAGACAACAACAGTTCATTTGGACCAAGCCGCGACGCCTTATGATAGTAAGCAGTTTGGTTCGGAATTTGTGCCTAAGATAGCATCATGTTGCTATGAATCAGCCTCCGGGGACACATATTTTAAAAACGTCGCTAACCGAACATTACCACCAAGTAGTGTGTGCCCTAGAAACAGTGTAGGCCTTAGGCCTGTTAAACCTATCTTAAGTTACACGAAGAAATCCCTTGCCTTGCATATCTTTAATTCCCCTCCGATGTTTGTTTAGAGAAACAGGTGGTCCCCTCGCGGATTGTATAACATAGGAGACATTGACGAGTTGAGGGCCATTTTGCACCTTGTAAAATTCCGTGTGTCAGCAATTGTATGGACTCGATCCAATAGCACTGTTTAGCGCAGGGTTATCTTATATTGTTTAAAGGTGGGAGGAGCCAACAAAATCCGTTAACGGATTTTGTTGTATATTTACCAATGCTGTTGGGGTATTAGGACGCCCCGCCTCTTTAGATGACCCAAAAAGGTGAATGGTCCCCTTATTGGAGGACCATTTGATACCCATGAACAAAGGCCCTCCCACATATTATTTCAGGGGTGCAGACCTGAACCAGAGCAGACAGACACTTTCCATCAGCTGCAGCCATCGGGCAGAGCTGGGACTCTAGCAGCTGAAGCCTTCGGTTGTAGGCCTCCTACTCTACTCTACGCTCGTCTTACACTTAATACATTTCTTTTTGCTGTTCATTTACACTTTTGTTTCTTTGTGTCCGTTATTTCAAACAATATTCAATACTTTATTGAGAGAGTAACTTCTGTCATGTTACTTTGTTGCAATTCAAGTCCATAATAATATTTTAAAAAACATTGTTGAATCATTCCTACCTTGCATTTTACACGATTATCACAACCTGAAAACATCTTAACCATAACAATGTGTCTGCGTATGTTCTTTAAGAAAAAAGATCAAGAAAGGGAATGGTTATAGTGGAAAATAAAATTTAACGATGATACTCGAAACAACTCAAGTCAGCACCTGAAAAGAAAACCACCGATCCAAGACGTCGATGTGAGATTGTCTCAGTTTCATTCCTCGTTGAACCAATGCTGACCGGTGTCACTGCTAGACACCGTTTTGCAACAAGCAGGCACCAATGCCGTGCACCATTTTCACCGTGCAAGGGCCAATGTCGGGCACTATTTTAACCGTACGGGAGTCAATGTCGGTCATATACTAACGAATATACCAGTGAGCGTGCTATAGCTGGAAACAATTTAGTGACGCTTTTGGTATAATTAGTCGAACCGTGGCTTGAGCGTTTCGATTGTATCACTGTTTACAACCTCCGCTGGAAGTTAGTTTGTTCCATTATTCGACAACTGTTCGCGTGATATCGCATCTCCAGTGGAAAGAGTCGCTCGGTTGACGTTTCATTGCTCTTCGAGGTGACACTTTCGATCATGTCCCCTCTGACTCGACGTTCGTCTGTCGAGTTCGTCTGTCTTTGCACGACTTATTGCGCAGCGCAGGCTGCGATAAGTAGCTCTACGTTGAATCTTCTCGAATTTAATAACTTTTCTAAAATTTGAAAACCAGAATTGGACGGAATACGCAAGGTGCGGTCTAACAAATGAACTGTATAACTTAAAAATACTGTGTCTGCTCTTGTACGAGATAGCGCGGGATATCATACAACACATTTATTGTATTTTTTTGTAGACAGAATCGCGACGTCGCTTGCTGCTTTTAAGTTGTAACTAATGATGACACCTTGGTCTCCCTCTTCGGTGAAAGGAATCAGTTTCTTTCCGGACATTTAATATTCGTACTTGGGAACACGATTATCAATGTGCATTACTTTACATATGTCGACATTGAATCGCATTTGCCACTTTTATGACCACTCAACTTTTTTTAAAGATGAATTGGATCTGCTTGCACTCAAGTTTGGTTTGCACTTTTCCTCCTAGCTTAGTATCGTCTGCAAATTTGCTAATGTTCACGAGTACGTTGCTATCGAGATCGTTCATGATTATTATGAAGTGAATGGGACCTAACACGGACTCATGAGGCCCGCCGCTTGTAACTTTACGTCAATTGGAGGACGCTACATTAAGTAGGACTCGCTGTCATCTGTTCGTGAGCCACTATTTTATCCAGTTATTTAGCTCACCTCGAATACCGATGCTGTGCAATTTACTAACTTAGCGTTTGTGAGGGACTTCATCGAAGGCCATTTGAAAGTCAAGGTATATGATCTCGACCGGAGATTTCACGTCGCGAAATTCAATTATATTATTGAAAAAAAGCAGCAGGTTCGTAGGACATGAACGTTTGCGTCTCAATCCATGCTGAGAGTCACCTACCAACTTGTTTGACTCCAAGAGTTCTGTTATTTTATCCGCATTCAAATTTTCCATCAATTTGCCAATGACTGAGGTGAGACTAATTGGACGATATTTTCCGGGACACTTTTTGTCCCTTATTTTTAAATTGGGGTAATGTTGGCCTCTTTCCATTGAGAGGGAGAGGTGCCATTTGTGAGAGATTGGGTGAGAATGTTTGAAAAACTTGGTTTGGACCTAGAAATTTTGTGACTTTTAATTCATCTACATGTTTAATAGCTTCATTTACATATTTAATAGCTTCTCTAACGTAAATACGAAAGAAAAGTATTGTTTGAGTAGAAAACTCGTTTTAGTGTTGTCCGACCTATGAAAGATTTGGAATTTTTTGCTGCACATATATTAGTTTTACGTTTCAGGGGCTTCTTTAGAACTCATCTGCTGCTGATGATTGTTTTTTGCAGCTTTGTCATGGTGGTGTTTCGGTTTTGCCGAGTGCTTTGCTCTCTCCAGCGACTGAAGGTGCTACAATTCTCCTTTCCAGTATTTAGACTTATTGACTTCTCATCGCCTGTTTCTGCGCGGGATATGCTCATGTGTAATGTTTTTAAGTGAAATCAAAAAATTGTTGAACGAATGATTGACGCCTTGTCCGATTGTTATATTCGCTGACGCCATTGACTCTTTCAAGCCATCAGAGATGGTTGATCCAAAGTTCGGGATTTTTTGCCGTTTATTGACGTGTTCTACTCAAGGTCGCGAGTTTCCAGACCGCATTTGTCGTCGTCGTATCGACGTATTTTTACCGGATCCCTGGTTCAGAGCAGATCACCAATCACAGACACGAATCATCTCCGGCCGAGTGCCGCACTCTCGTCGATAACGTCCAAGTGCGGATGATCGGTTCTACTTCGTCACTGAACGGAAAACGAACGTATTATTGAGTACCGGAACATCGTCGATGGATCGGCATTGCGTAGGTATATGTGGGTAACCGTACATAACCCATACAATTAGTTCGTGGCGTCCGTGATGTCGTCGATAACCCGGCATTCTACATGCATACTGAACATCTGTTAAATGCCGATACAAAAGAAAAACTTCGTTCGTGAAGTCCACAAAGTATTATGTGGACTATAATATGCAAATTATACTTTTTCTTCGGTGAAAATGTTGTAGAACTATTAATGTTGATAAAAAATTCTGAGCATAGCTCAGATCTTTTTCTAAAGTTCGTACATTACAAATAAGATTATTTTTAATCTATTCTTGTCATTAAATGACACCAAAACACGATTTATCTGTTTGCTATGGTAGAGGCACCAGACAACAAAGAAATGAAAACAGCTCACAAATTAGCTATACGATTCAGGAGAATATGGCCATTTTAAAGCCGAACAACGCAACGTTATTTGAAAGAAATTGACTTATCGTTAACAATGAATGCAAAACTTTTAATTTGACCCTCCGTGTCTTACGTTGTTCGTCAATCGGACGTGTTCAAACTAAACGTCATCAAGACCACAGCCCTAGATAGCGTCTTTTCTATTTGGTTTAGTCTATTTGTTTGATCCCTTTCTTATTGGGTTTTCTCTTACTTTCTACGCAGTTTGGCCACTCTTCTTGCACATTCATGTTCTTTTCTTGCTCCGCTCATCTTCAGCAAAATCACGTTATTACCTTATTGATAGGTAAATTTTAAAAGAGCTGAAGTTTTTTTTATCACCGGTAACGACTAGTCAATTCCTTTTGCAACTGAGAATGTTGTTGTCTTTACTGAATTTATTGTCATTAAAGTTCAAAATAACCTACGACATGAATACATTATTTTTTAAGACCGAAATGAATACATGTAATCCACCGCATATTTTTATCTACCCATGAACGATGTGTAGGAGGCATTTGAAATAATGAGCAGCCTGCTCTGCCAATATGACAGAAAATGCATCCATTTTTATAAATTAGAGGTTTCGGAATGTTTCATATTTGGTAGCAGCAACATTTTTTATTACGACTAGCACCACCGACAAATAATCTACATTTATTTGTAGTTTATGTCATATACCTTGCTTGTTAATTCATTAACAGCAAGTGACCGCATGCCGAGAAGGTGGCACCCATGACAGAGCACAGACGACGTCCATCAAGAGCTCTAGCAGCCGCCTGTTGAAGTCGGAAGCGATACGTGACCTAAATGTGCCTGAACAAAATAAACTGAAAAAGAACATCAAACAAACAAATTGTTTCATAAGCTCAAATGGGAAATTTGAGCTTATGAAACGGGGAAAAAATAGAATGAAGGTATCTATAAAATGAAACTGATGAACCACGAATAGACACGGTAAATTGCATAGGGGAATTAAATTACAATTGAAGAATTTCTGCACGAACAAGTTCAAACGTGTATAATTTTAGTTTACGTTTGAAGGTAGCTATCATTCTACCCGTCCTTAAATCTATGACAATCAATTTTAATTTTAACTTTATAATTATGACAGACCAATACATAACCCAAGTCGTCTACGTGCATATCCACAGTATTGGAAGGGCCAAAGCTAATCGATCCATAACTTAATCTCCGTGCTTATCAGCTGCTCTTTGCTAAGCTTTTGCAAAGTTGACAGATACTCAGACATCGTTGCGATGCTTACACATTAGAATGATGGCTAAGGCTGAAGTAAAAAGTCACTACCAACAATAAAGGAAATATCATGCATCTAGCTAAATTACTTTCATTCACTCCATGTATCACTCATATTTTACGAGCGATAATAACATCTTTTTATGTTTGTGAATGTTGAGCAGAAGAGCTTCAGTGGACTCGCCATCGGGACGTCAATGTGGTGGCATCAACCCTCCGTCACCTGTTGTCTGCGCCAAGCTTTATCTGGCCGGGCGGCCGCAAGAGCAAGCGGGTGCCAACACAAGGTAGCTAAAGGAAACTAATAAAGTATAGTAATTGTTTTTACATTTCACAGGATTAGATAATTACGCTTGTGCATAAATCTAATCTCAAGAATATATTAGATTATTATGACAGGCTGGGGACATCCGGTACAAAATATTTTGAGAATAATTCTAAAACCAGCGCAGTCTGATTTGACGAATATTCTTACAGTAGCAGGAATTTTTCCATACCATTTATTAGATTATCGCGTATACTACAACAGCGTAGTTGATGGGGGCGCTGCATAGTAATGGAGGGAGCTGCATAGTAATACGATAGGCAGAATACAATAATGTTTTGCAATTAGTTTAAACTCTGACGCTAGCCGTCGTTTGGTCGATGAAATGCCATACAGTACGCATGCCAGTTTTTCTAAAAGCTTGAAATAAAACGCAGCGATCAGGGTTTCAACAGATGCGGTGGGACGATGCAGTGGGACAATGCAGTGGGACGATGCAGTGGGACGATGCAGTGGGACGATGCAGTGGGACAATGCAGTGGGACAATGCAGTGGGAAGATGCAGTGGAACAATGCAGTGGGCCGATGCAGTGGGACAATGCAGTGGGACAATGCAGTGAGATGATGCAGTGGGACGATGCAGTTGAACAATGCAATGGGACGATGCAGTGGGACGATGCAGTGGGACAATGCAGTGGGACGATGCAGTGGGACAATGCAGTGGGACGATGCAGTGGGAC
>SDVV010037239.1:0-10861 GCA_016164225.1 Gammarus roeselii
ATCGCATGTGATTTGTTTATATATGTACGAGCCTATGTGTAGGTCGAATAAATAGAATATAATCAGCAATGATTTAATTACAGTTATGGTATATATCCCTAGACGATGTGCCTTCTTATGTTTCAATAATTGATTTAGAACCCAGTTATAAATAAATATATAAACGCAGATGTTATGTATACATCATCATAAGCATGATGCCACCAAGACGCTGTCACCAAATATGCCCTGGGATTCCTCTCACCTGCACAAGCCCTGGAGATGAGGGCGCGCTAAGCGCTCGGCGTTACCTTTTGTGGACGGGGCCGACACTGATTTTAAACGAGGATGATACCTCTTTTCACCTCGCGGTCATACAGGCACGATCGTGTTCAATACGCTGGGCACTTCTTACTTCCGTTCACGCTCGCGCCTCAGTCAGTTCTCTGTAGCGATCACGGAAGGTTCCTGCGGTTAATCATCCCCCTAAGAAGCGATATTTAATGTGATGTTATGTTTATTTTATCGTTATATCAGTGTTATGATACGTGGTATTGTAGATGATTATAGGTGACGAAAAGTTTATTTTGTGCGTTTCCACGCTAACAGGGACATATTTATTTCCTAGTTTCATATGTTATTTGCCAGTCATGGCCCCTGTCAGTATTGTGGTGTTCCCACACGGTCATACCTATTGATCGGTATAAGGCGATACCTCCCCCAACTGATCCTAGTGGCATACATGTTACACCTGGTTGTTGCTTGATAGGTTAGGTTATTCTGTGATTTATATAGTGGTCGTGTACCAGTGTTGCTTTGTTATGTCAATGTTACGAAACCGTGTGTTATTCATAAGGTGTCCCATAACTGGTTCATCTCATCCTCTTTTTCATCCATTTTCGATCATTTATTTTTGAAAAATGCCTTAGGCATTTTATCCAGGAACGTTTGAATAATTGCATTACCGTCTCGGGTTATTGTTGTCTTCTTTGCCAATGAACTTTTTAGGAGATCAAGTACGTGAATACGAATTTAGATATTGGGATGACTAACCAACCCGTTCGATTCAAATATAAGTGCTGAGTTGGTTTTAAAATAGTGAAGCGAACCTAGGGATAGTGATTTAGGCACGGGAGGCAATGAGGACGTACATAATGCTGCAACATCGCCATTATTTGTCTTCTTTTGTTTTATTGGTTCCGGTGTGGGCTCTGTAGTTATGCCACTAAATAATTTTAGTGCACTAAATTAATTTTGCTATTTCAGGCGAAGCGTTCACATCTAGCATATCGTCCCAACGCGTACTCAATCTTTGACAGTGATACCTACTGCTATGTTCTGCTATTTCAGGCCCATTTGTGACAGATATGGGTGTAGCGCTACCGCCAATATGATTTGTTGTAAGCTTATCTATCTTGGACTTTAAAACAAGGTAGTAAACCGATTCATCCATGAATATTTGTGCCAAGAAATTCACTGCAGTGGGTATAAGTAAATTAAACAGAAGCCCTCCGCGCATATTTGATAATGTTTTCCTTTTTGCCCCGGAGGATTTACTCCCGGATGATTTACTGCCTTATTGTTTTACTATAGAGTTGAATTTATTTACCCGTGACTTGGTTAATTTATCACAGACCAATTTCCCACTCTTTATATTTCTAAATATTTCGCAGATGATTTTAACTTCTTTATCACTTGATAGTTTGATGAGTTGACTACGTTCGGAAGATTTTAGTTGATTTAATTTATTATAAAATTCAATTTACGTTTTAAAGTACGTCTATCACACATCACGACACAACTTTTTTCTTTCATTAATCCACGTAGGTTTGCTGTCTGGATAATCCGTGTTTATCAATACCTTGATGGCATAAATATCAGCTCTGTCACACTGAACTAGTTCCTGCCTGCAGGCAAATCTTCGATGGGTTCATCAGTATCGAGTTGTGTTATTTCATAAGTCGGAGGATAATGTCTTTGATTAACACGTAAAATACGAAACACCTCTTTCGTGAACTTTGGTTCGTGTCCTCACCTGTATGTCTTGAGACTGGGATCACTGCACTGTAAGCGTACGTACGCTCCGACCTGTAGTTGTGTACTGGGCACTTTAATTATTTTACGTCGTATTTTATACAGTTCAGACAACAATGCATGAATTTCTCTTGGGTCGTTCAAAAAATAAACGTCAAAGGGGACCCATCCCATGAATGATGGATGTGGTGTCATACTGTAAGTGGCCACAATTGCTTGCAAATCATCTTTAAAGCGTTCAGTCTTTTTAGCATGCATATATTTTCCCAACCTAAGTTTTATAGTCCGTATGACACGGTCTGCTGGGGAAGCTTTAATGACCTTGTTGTAAGTGTAATAAATTGATATGCTTTTGCTCGCCAAATATGCTGTAATGTTTCTATTTGTAAATTCGCTGCCCAGATCTGAACAGATCAGAGTTGATGGCCATACTAGTTCTTTGAATATATTGTCAAATGCTGCAATCACATTTTTAAATGTATTAGCTTTCAAGGGTTGTAAACACAGATATTTGCTGTATACATCAATGACGATCAAGAAATATTTCATTCCGTCATTTTTGTCTGCATAATCTTTCATATAGGCAACATCCGCGCATAGTATTGATCCAGGATGCGCAGTTGTGAACATGCGTCTGCTAAATTGTAAGGGAGCTTGTTTAAATCGTGTGAAAGTTTCTGATCCTTGTAGAAATTTTTCAACGTCGCGTCATGTTGTAGACGGACAAATATTCGTATAGCTTTGATGTAGGGCCCTCATGCTAAAGTATTACCCAACAGCCTCCGGATTGTAGTAAACACTTTCCATTCTAATTCATTACTAGACTCAAATCAGGCACACATTATATTTGATAGAGGCAACACTTGTTCATATTCATGTCCTGCAATTTGTGCTCTAATCAAGAGTTTCGAAGTACTTGGATGTGTGTAATCAACCAAGATGTGCCCATATGGTTTTTGTTCCACATATATCTTGTACAACGAGATGAACGGTTCAATCTTGTATTTTGTAAGAAATGTTTTGCCGAAATAACGTAATTGATTGATATTGCGCCTGCGCAGGATAAAAAAGTGTGTGCTATTCAAAGATATTGTGCGGTGGTATGGATTTGAGTGAAAGAGTGATTGGTTTATATATATCTCACTGATAATTGCGTGCCTACCCTGACAAAAACAGATGCAATTATATGTAGAGACTCTGATTCCAACATGAAGTCATCGTACACAACAAGTACTTTACATGTAGTTTTCTTCGCTAGTGAATCGAATGCGACTTGTCTTGTGTGTATTTTTAATGTTTCATGTTTCCTGAAACGACGACCTCATCAAAACTATCAATGTACTTACTAATTATTTTTCCCACAAAGACACTCTTCCCACTGGATGAGAACCCGCTCACAAGCAATCGTGCGGGTTTGACGAAGAGGTTGACGTCCGCAAACCTAACATTCTCCATTCTCTCCAACGGGTGAAAGCAAACTAACTATTTTTCAATGAACTTTTAATATATATATATATTTCTGACAACAAACTAACTAAATTTCAATGAACCTTTAATTTATATATATTTTTTCTCATTTGCAGATGTATTCCATCAAGGATATGCTGTACTCAAGGACCCGTTCGGCAACACCAGGTAATGTGGGCTATTTACATCTCCAAAGTTAGATCGATCATGCCACAATCTTCGACATGAACCAATATAGTTTCCGTTTTTTTCCAGCAATTGATTTAACCTATTAACATTTCTTTTTCAACAGATCATGGTAACAACTCGATCGGGCGTGGACCAGATCAATCCGGATCTTCAGGGATGAAAAGGTTTGTTTAACGAAAAATGTCGATATATTTTTGGATACTGTAATCAAACTTTTCCATGTTAGAGCATAATTTTTTTTTAATACATAAATTTTCACGTGCAGACCGACGCAGTACCCTCCAGCGAATCATCCGTATCAGGGTGATCCTAGGTACGGTAACCCAAACTACAAGCGTCATCCGCTGAATGTACCTCGCTGGCCGCAACCTCGACAACCGTGACAGAGACCACCGATGCAGACACAAGCATAACCGCAACCTCGACAACCGTTTGAGAGAGCACCAATGCAGACACAAGCACACCCGCAACAGACTCGAGCTTATCATCCATCAGGAGACTTTTTCAAAGTCGGGCATGATGCCTTACGAAGGTTAGTGAATACAAAAATATTGCTTCTACATTTTTTTTAATAAATTATTACATCTTCCTTCAAGAACATCTTTACCATAGAAGGCGAATTATCTGCCTGGTACGTTAGGGACTTGTCTTTCGAGATTAGCTCAAGTGAGTGAATACGTTCCAGCATCGTAACCTCATGACTGAGGAAGTCAACTATAAAGTCGGGACTTAGTACAATTATAGACTTGTGCAGTTTTTATTGAACTGTTTATGAATACAAGTGTTACACTTCAGTTCCACACTTGATAAATTCCGTCCTAGCAAAAGTCAATTCATGTTAAAAAAAAAATTACATGTTGGTAGAGTCGTTGACACAAAATTTCCAGCTTCAATGAATGCAAACCTCTAGAGAGCCCGACATTAGGTGACTGCACGATTGATCATCAGCTCCATATGTCGGTCTTGTTGATCAATCTTGAAGATGTTTACTCGACGATAAGCTGATGATGTATGTATCCACCGCCTCAGCGGTACCCCACCACTGCACGCAGGCAAACAGGTTGCAACACGTATTGATTTGTTATCGTATACTAATGTATACACGGGCGAGTGCTGCAGCTCAGACATTATTTGTGCTCTTGATCTCGTCGACGACACACCTTCCTCGAAAATGTAAGTAACATGTCTATATATTTTGTTTTATTGTAGAGATATTTTTCTGTAATTTTGCTAATTTTGAATTGTTTTGTTAACCTACTTTGTTTATTTTTGTAGAATGAATCAGATACCGTTGTTGGAGGATGTAGGGAGTACCCCATCCCTCTCCTGTCCGCCCCTTGCATGCCCTAGCGCAATTCTCGCAATGTCCGCATTCCCTTGCGCAAGCCTCGCAATGTCCGCAAGCCCTAGCGCAAGCCCGCAACCCTGTGGTGGTGGCCCCGTTCTGTCTTCGGAACAATGCGGAGTTCAGCCTACTGCACCTTTGGCGCTGTCTTCTGTTGGACAGGTTGTCGCTACTGATGGCTTGTCTCCATTCGTCGCTCAGTCTACTGCTCCGGAACTGCCCGGAGTTCAGCCTCCAGTTGAACAGACCGTTACTCAGCCTACTGATCCGTCCTTGGCAGCGTCTCCTGTTGGATATTTCGCCGCTACTGATGGATCGGCTCCGTTGGGTGAGGCTATATTTCACCAGCCTACCTCTGAAGTTTTTTTGGAGAATAAGCTCGCAACATCAATATTCATTCCATACACTGAGCATGTCAACATATCGTTCATGATTACATTGGGATGCAATGAATTAGTGGAACATGCTGAATCTAAATTATGAACATTCCTAAGACTTCAATGCACCGTGAAGGTTTAAATGGGTAAACAAGTTGAGGATGCATCTATAGATGACAAGGACTAGGTGATAAACAAATAAGCGATCCAGCTGACAAAAATCATGCTTATAAGTGAATTGATTGTGGATCTTGGGGTAGATTTATAGAATAAATTAGAAAAACAGTAGCGAAAAGGTAGTGTCTGGAGCATTATTACAGTAACTAGTGTGGAGTTTAAATTCTACATAACAGGGATTTAAGGAACAAAAAAATGCTGAACCATGTTCTTTGGCACAAAATTGTCCAGGCCGGTACCATATAGTCAATATCAAGACAAAAACAATAATTGTTTAATGACCAACATTATTGCCCATTTCCACTTGAATCAACATACAAATCTCTCAATTAAAAGACGTGAATCGGAGCGTACTTACCTCCCGTGCAAAAATGCTGATTTTAATTTTCCAAAACTTGCCTTGGACACACCTGTGGCTTTAGCAGGTTTACCAATCATAGAAAGGGGAAGTGAAGTTAACATGAGACTCTATCAGCTCACAAAAGAGAAGGAAGGTTATGGTTAGGTCAGTATATACAGAGGTAGTTTAGAGGCCAGGCCAGTAAAGAGCGCACGATCCATCTAGTGCAAATCTTAGATGCCAACTATGTCGCGCTCATCCCGCGTATCTCTACATTTATGCGTACATTTAGATAAACGAGACTGCGGGACAACATTTTTTGCTCCTTCTGCATGCAAGGGATGAACGAAAGCAAAAAAGCTGGACACATAAAATTGTGTTCGTCCAGTACAGGCTTGCAAAACATCAGTATGCCTGAGGAAGGGGAAATGTTCCAGTTCTCAGCCATGCATGCAACAATTAAACACCCTATTGTTTGTTATTACGACTGTGAATTTGTGCTTGAGCCAAGCCAAAAGGGAAAACATGTTGTCAACATACACAAGTTGTGCATGTACATCAATACTCTAGTAGATAAAGACGGGAAAATTGTAATATACAAAGTAGTCGATTCGACTTCGGTTCCCCTAGAGGAGATGGAGACACATATTGTCAAGAATATGTTGATGGATGATAATGATTACATGTCAACCTTATCATTGTACCCCATCCCCGTCCTCACCAAACAAGACGTAAAAAAATTATTGCGGAAGAAACACATATGAACACTGCGGGGACGCTTTTGGAGAAAATGGTAGAAGACGAGTACGTCACCATAACCACTACGTGGGGGGTGGGGGGGTCTTCGGCCCCAACAAAGAAGTAATGACAGGAAACTACATTGCCAGTCTATGTTCGAATTGCAACTTCAGAACCACTGAGAAACTCAGGTTCATGCCATGTATTGCTCACAATGCATCGGCTTATGACATGAGGTATATATTAAGAAGATTGGATGGCACCAACTTCTCAAATACCCGTGTATTACCAAAACAGTCAGGAAAAATGATCAGCATCTCTGTCTCCTGGAACGATGCCTCGAGCAAGTACGGTGTCAAGTTAATCGACTCGTTCTCGTTCCTCAATTCAAGTTTAGACAGTCTCTCGAAAAATCTTAGAGATAGTGGCCATGACATGCCGCTCTTTAAATTCCATTTCAAAAGTCTCGGTTACTGTGACAAGGTTCTAGACCTCGCCACTCGAAAAGGACATTTCTGCTACGAAGCCATTACATTGGATTCTGTGCTGGACCAGACTGACATCTCATCGCAACAAGCCTTTAAGAGTCAACTACGGGGAAAAGGAATATCGGACTCTGATTATGCTGAAGTTATTGAAATGTGGCAGGCAGCCAACTGCAAAACTTTGCGTGACGACATGATCATATACCTGCTCATCGACACGCTGCTGCTGACCGAAGTCTTCCAAAAGTTTAAGGAGACCATGACTCGCGAACACACCCTAGATCCAGTTCATTTTGTGAGCATCTTTGCTTTGCAATGCAAGCTGCCCTCTACGAAGGCAAGATGAAACTGGAGCTGGTCAAACATGTGATCTCCTAAATTTGACTGTCAAAAATACGCGAGTTAGTTCCGTGACGTTGACGAAAGGTCTTACCAAGATAAATAATCCCCGCTGCAGAGACTATTAAACTAACCTAATTGTATTCTCAGCAGCAATGTGGGATTTCAACAGTCTTTATGGTGTATGATTGAGTGAGCCCCTCATCATTGGCGAAATCCTCGAGCTTACACCCAAAGAAATTCAAGCGTTCGAGTTGGTAAACTCAGACTGTTTGGGCGAGTATACTTACATTGTCTGTATCGATGCCCAAGTCAGTGATGAAGTTGCATAAAAAATAGACGAGCTGCCTCTTCTACTACATCACATAGAGGTTACCTTGGATGATATTTTGCCCTCCACAAAAATTCTCTTGGCTGTCTCGGAACATCTCATAAACCAAAAACGATCAGATCGTAAGCTAGTTTTAAATCATCTACCTCAAACTGACTACCTCGTGGCCCTGGAACTTCTTCAAGTACTCATCAGTCAAGGATTGGAAGTCACCAAGGCTCATCGAATTTTCCGTATCAAGCAGGAACATGTTTTCAAGTCGATTATCATGAAATATATCCAAAAACGTCAGGAGTCTACAAACTCCTTTTAAAAGTCCCTGTATGAACTACTCTTAAATAGTATATACGGCAAGCTACCGTACAATCCGCTCAACAGAGGTCTAGAGACGAAGGTCGTGTGCACTTCCAACGAGTTCCGAAAACATGCTGCCAATCCCCTCTTGAAAAACTGCTACGTTACCGGCCCCAAAACAGTCAGCATGACCCTCAAGCAAAAAAATATCCGAATGGTACACCCACTGCAAGTTGGATTCTACGTGCTTGAAAAGGCTGAAGCAAAAGTCTACAGCTTCTTCTATGACACACTGAAACCACACTACGGTGACAACGTCTCCCTCATCTACTCGGACACAGACTCGTTGCTGCTACACAGTTCAAAGGCGTGACCGACATTGAGGCGGAAATGCGACAAGCTTCACTGGCTGAATACATGGACTTCTCCAACTATCCTAAAAATCATCCCTTGTCCGATGAATTCAAAAAAGGACAGCTGGGACAACTGAAAAGCGAAACATCCGATGACTACCCGAGTGAGATCATTTGCTTGCAGCCAAAGTGTTACAACATGTTGCTCGTGTCTGACGCTACAAAATCAGCTGCTAAGGGTGCGATTACCGGACACAAGCCAAAATCAAACATGAACAATACAGAGACATCCATAATCAGAAAACCTACATACACTTTGAGACCATACACAACATTTGCGCGCAAGCATGCCAGCTTCAAACTGTACGCACTATTAAAAATTGCCTCAGTAAATTTGGAAACAAACGTTACTATATCGACTCCTCCATAATTCTTGCCTATGGCCATCCAGACATTCCCAAAAAATCCATCGAAGTGGAACCCTACCGTCACTAAAAAGAGGAAAAGATATGTCTTGTGTGATGATGATGTAAACATGATTTAACATGGAAGAGGCGTAAGTCGGGTGAGACCATCTTTGGCGAGAGTAGTCGCGATGGAAGCACATCCGTGTCTATAGGATTTATTCTCTAAATCTACCTAAGATGTTGTATATATGTGAATAAAGTTGGACATGTTCCATTGTCCTACTAGTTAGAGTATATTTTGATCTCTACAAGTGGTTTGTTGTCAGTATGACGTAGGACCCAGTGCAGGATGCAGGAACCGGAGGACTTTTTGTCTATATCTCATCGCTAGGCAGTAGCTAATTGTAGCAAAACAACACGTTTTCAAGTCTTACTAACAATATTTATCCATGAATACAACTACAGGGAGAGTGGAGCGTAGGACTTGTAGAAGTATCCTATAATGACTGGTTCATGATAAAAAAACACGATATACAATACAACATTGTATTCTACGTAGACTATTTGAATGATAAAAATGAACGAGTCGGGCATGAAAAAGCTTTGTTTGTTCTTTGCGATAAAATTTCAGGCAATACATTGGAAGAATATATCTCCGAGCTAGAAATCAATATCAGAAGAAGTCTGTTAAAGAAACGAATCGTCAGAGATGAAGGAAAATTGTTTCAATATGATCATTTCATACAACGCATAAAGTTCAATGCCTATATTCTACAAAACTTATATTGCAAAACAAATATACAGAAGCTACGGTGAATTGGTACTTGTCGGAGATAGATCGGCTGATTAATTGGACGGAGCGATCTGTAAATATAATGTCGATCGAGGTGCCGTTAGTAAAAAAATGTCCTTTATGAACTATAATGCATGCTACATAAACGTTTACTCTGATATAATTTCACGCAGTTTTATGGGCGACAAGCAAGTAAATATTCGCGATGTTATTCCTATTAATAACTCTTATTCATTAACGCACACCCATGTCATATATAAAAAAATACAACGTAGTCATATTGATTCCATTTCCATCGATCTACGAGATGGTATTGGCGGTATCATCCCATTCAAGGATGGTGGATCGAGCCTATGCGTATTGTATTTTAAAATAAGCTAGAGCCTTATCAATATAACGATGGATACAAAAAAGGTCATTTGGTATTTAGCAATCATGAGGGTGGTATAAGCATATCCGTCGTACACACAATACAAAATTTTATTAGCGAAACGAGACAAAATACGCGGTAGAAGTTCACATGATATTGACAGATTCACAAGTCCGATGTCGTACCAGAGAAGTAGCGGATTCTCCTCAGCCATAGCCAAGTCTTGTAAGACGCACATTACCTTTTCTACGAAAAACATTACTACCTGCAGCTGCCGATAAGGCTGGCAGCTGCAGGTAGCAGCTGCTAGCCATATCGCTACACTCAAGAATGTTGTAAAGAAAGCCATGGTTGGAGGTAGGATCACAGGAAAAGTAACGAAAAATCGTAAATCGAAGAAGAACCACGGAAGAAAGATGGACTTACTAATACAGATACAGATACAGATACAGACACTAAGCCGCATCCCCCAGAAAGGGGGGTGGCCGACGGCAAGGCGCACCTCACACCCTAACACGCTCACACTCACACAACTTAGCCCTTTTGTGCTAAAGGGTCCGGCCGGTAGCCCCTCAACTTACACTTTGGGTCCCGAATGCGCCGAGGAACCGTCGTCAGCAGCAGGGCCCGACAGTTTTCACTGGTTTACCCCCGCCGCGTCATAATGGCCGGGCCTCCCCACCCACGACCACCCCGACAGCGGGATGCCAAGGGCTGGAAAGCACATCAGAGCAGCGTCAAAATCAACCATTCACAACCATTCTCCACTCACGCCTGTTCATTGCACGCTCTCTCGCCACCTCCACATTCATGTCTCTTCTTCCCAACGCCTGCTTCAGACCA
>SDVV010037240.1:0-10861 GCA_016164225.1 Gammarus roeselii
TACCTGAAATAGAATACCGCGTTTCTACGCAGACTTGAATGCTACACGACAATTTATTGACAACACTCGAAATCAACTTTACATGAATTATTGAAATTAATGAGATCTCATTGGACATGACACATGACCAGTTGGTCATATAAATTTGTAACTACTACACACGAATGTTTGAAAAGGGAACAAACATGAAACTGTATGTACTTTGCTGCGAAACGGGACATAAAATTGGGCGAATGACCTAATCACGAAATCGACTTTACATGAAGTGTTATTAAAAATTTACGAGAACTCATTAGACATGTCACATGACCAGTTGGTCATATAAATTTGTAACCATTGCACACGAATATTTGAAATGGAAACACATGACTCTGTATGTAATTTGCCGCGAAACGGGACATAAAATAATTATTCGGTGAATGACCTAATCACGAAATCGTATTATTTTTACCTTTACTAAATTCTATCGCCCGTTGTCTGCGTTCAATTGACACAAATATTGCTTATATACTACAAAGGGAACTTATGTACTACACCGGTGAACTACAAGCTATCGATTTTATTATCTACCTAGATATATTTACATGGTTTTGTTTTTCAACTTAATTTTCTGACATTTTTTTCATTTTTGTACACTAAATATATTTTCTATGCATTTCAGGATTCATTTTCCGCAATCGCGATGCATTTTTTCTTGAATTATTTTGCATTATGATAATTCCGATGAATGTTGCTGAAACAAGAGGTCGATTGGCTTACGCGCGTTCACTTAAATTCTCTTCAAATCTAATTTAGGACTCATTTGCTGATGAATTCTAGAGCAGATATACTGAAAAGTTTTGTGGGGAACTGTAATTGCTTTAATTTTTACGAACTCTCTAATTTCACTTCTTAAGGGGGGCGGTCTATCGCGAAATATCACACTTGATTTTATGAGCTTCTTGATCCACTTCTTAGAATTAGTAAGATTACCTACAGTTCTTTGCTTTTGTTTTTCTAGAGATGTTGAGTGGCGATTTGAAAGGGGGCCCTTGGTTCTCTTATGCGTCCCGTGGAATCCTGTCCGCCAGCTGTTCGTCTCCATTTATTTGTTGTCCATCTTGGCCTAGGTCGTTTGTCCTCGGATGCGGCTGTCTTTTCGGCTTGCCAGGATTGACAGACTGCTGTCAGACTTCGGGCGGGCAGGCTGGCTCGTGTCTTTGGTCGCCCGCCTGCTGTGATGGTGTTGACCACAGAGGGTGACTGCAGAGATGCCTCTCGTTCTTCCCTCATTGTTGCCTTTTTCTTTGGTTGTTATGGTAGCATGTAGCTCGAGGGCGGTGAGGCAACGGGTCGAGTATCTTATGGAGGCGCGTGTAAGGGGCTAAAGCATTTTGTTTTGAAGTGTGAAGTGATGATTTTGATTTGTATTCAAGAAGTGATTGATTTAATTGCTTTGATATCCCACCGCTGCCACCAATGTTATGGTAAAACTTTTCAGGTTGGGATAATCGGGTGAAAGCAAGGTAAAAATGATTAAACATTGGTTTTGGAATAGTATTTTTGTATAAAACAAAGTAACAAGTCAACAGGTAAACTCTCAATAGAGCACTGAACATTGATTGTAAAAACGGACACAAAGTAACAAAAGTGTAAATGAACAGCAAAAAAAATGTATTAAGTGTAAGACGAGCGTAGGGTAGAGTAGCGCCCTACACCCGAAGGCTTCAGCTGATGGAAAGTCTGTGTTCTGCCCGATGGCTGCAGCTGATGGCGTGTGTCTGCCTCTCTAGTTCAGGTCTGCACCACTAAAATAATATGTGGGAGAACCTTGTTCATGTGTATGAAGCGATTCTCCAATAAGGGGACCATTCGCCTTTTTGGATCATCTAAAGAGGCGGGGCGTCCTAATACCCTGACCTCAATTGGTACACTTACAATTTAGGCCGTGAACGGATTTTGTTGGCTCCTCCCACCTCTTCATACAATATAAGATAACCCTGTGCTAAACAGTGTTATTGAATCTAGTCCATACGAGTGCTGACACACGGAGTTTTACAAGGTGCGCAAATGGCCCTCAACTCGTCAACGTCTCCTACGTTATACGATCCACATGGGGACCACCTGTTTCTTTAAACAAACATCGGAGGGGAATTAAAAATATGCAAGGCAAGGGATTTCTTCGCGTAACTTAAGCTAGGGTTAACAGGCCTAAGGCCTACACTGTTTCTAGGGCACCCACTACTTGGTGGTAATGTTCGGTTAGCGACGTTTTTAAAATATGTGCCCGCGGAGGCTGATCATAACAAATACCTCTTGAGTTGCAGCATTCATTTTTATCTCTTTTGCCCCTAAACAGCAGTACAAGCAGGCACTGCACCTCTCAATCAGTACCACACCCACCACAAAACAAATTTTCAGTAGCCTCACCAACCATTCGACAATCGTTATTCCACCCTTTTTCAGACACCAGTCGCAACGCCATCCAAACCAAGGGCTTTTCCTGCTTTGCATCACTTCCACCGCCTCTTGCACCTCTTCCCTAGTAATGTCCGCAACAAGTCTCTCTCCAAAAAGCGGCATCCGCGCACCACCACTCACAGCAACAATTTCAGCCTCTCTGTCATCCTCGACATTCAACAATTCACTCGGCCCACCTTCCCGTACACCAACACTTCCCGTCAACAACTGGCCGTTTTAATCTTTCACAGCCTCTTCCTTTCCGGTCTCTCCTTTTCTCACCCTCTTAACCTCTTTCCAGAACAACTTTTTGTTCTCCTCAAAAATTTGGCACAACCATCTGCCCCACCTGGCATTAGCTTCTTTTTTGGTTCTCCACACCACTCGCTTTACCTCCTTCTTCTTCTCCTTATAGTCGTCATAGGCCACCACCGACTTCGCCAGCAATCATCCCTCAAAAGCTCTTCTCTTCTGCGCCACCGCCAGTTTGACTTCCTCGTTCCACCATTTGCAGCTCTTCCTTCTGCACCCGCCCACACGTCGCACACCACACACATTTATCAAATATTTCTGAATGTCTCCCATTCTTCCTCCAAATCTTGAAGGTCCTGCCCTTTCACGTAGTAAAATTTCTCCCTCAACGCCCGCTGGAACTCCTCCGCTCTGCTTTTCTCATTTAGCTCACTCACTTTCACTACCTTTCTTCCTGCTCCCACTCTTTTATTCCCCTTCCACCTATGCTCCACTCTTAATCTTCCTTCACCAGCAGATGGTCAGACACTCCTCCACCCTCTCTTCTCAACACCCGCACATCCAACAGCCTCCCCACCACTCTCCTCGAAAGCAGTACAAAATCCATCAGCGCTCTCTCCACCACTGCACCATTCGCCATCCTTACCCATGTGTACTTGTAGATATCTTGCTTCTTGAATAGGCTGTTTTCGACGACCAGCTCCTGCTCCATGCATAAACCTATGAGGTTTTCTCCACTGACATTCCTACCAGGGACGCCATACCTCTCAATCACATTACCAACTACTGCATCTCCCACTCTCGCATTAAGGTTACCCAGTACAACCACATTGGATTGACTTCCAAAATTCTGAATACACTCGCTCAGGTCAGTTCAAAATTGCTTCCTCTCCTCCTCACTCCTCTCGCTACCTGGTTTGTACGCACTCACAAATACTAATTTTTCTACGCCAAATTTTACTTCCACCCACATCAATCTTGAGGACACCTCTTTCCACTCAGTAACGCTACTAGTCAGTCGATCACTCTGTAACAACACCACACCTTCTCTTGCCCAACCTTCATCCACGCCTGAATTCCTTCCACTTACCGCTCCAAACTCACACTGGCCGTTACCCTTCAACTTAGTCTCACTCAGCGCCAACACATCTAACTTCCACCTCACAAACATCTCACCAAACTCTCGCCTCGTTGATTCATTTGTACTACAACCACGCACATTCAGCAACCCTAATAGGGTATCAGAACCATGCAAATTTCAAAAATAAATCTGCCGATTCGAGAACAATAAACAACATTAGCTGTTTAATTATATTTTTTGCAACTCTGCTTTCAGCCGTTCAAATATTGGTTGGGATGGAAGGAGGTCGCGTGTCAGGACACAAAGAAAACCTCACGAGAAAAGGGCGATGATAAACAGCAAGAATTTAGTCATAGAGCTATACACCTTAAATCAGAATGTTATAGGTTACCATCATTCTAGTTTTCAATAAATAATTCTCCACCCGTTACATTGATCAATAGCTACCCTGTAGCACGTGGAAAGATTAGATCAAAGTGCCAAATAGCATGTGAAAACAAAGATCGATTGAACGCACGGATTCTGTAGTACCGATTTTTTGAGTTGGCCGCCAAGCAGGGCTAATAGAAATAAAATACGAAAATTATTCTTGTTTTATTTATGTACAAACATAGCTACCCACACAATATATTTTAATGAAATGCATGCGTGTCCAATCCAAAATTGAATAGTTTCATAATGATCAAATTCATAAATACATCATCAACGAAATACCAATATAATCAATTTATTGTTAGGTGTGGCATGTTTTGTAATATTTAAGCTCGAATAAATAAATAAAATTATTGTTATATAAACTTTTGTAAAATCATCCAACCCTGCCGCCCAGAGACATCACTACTGTCATGACGTCACTGCTCGCATGACGTCACTACTGTTATGTCACTGTTCACATGACGTCACTAATGTCACCACACAGCAACATAAAATAAGTAATGATCTAGAAGGCCAGTATCACCAGCTGCCCTACTTGTTCGGTTTATGAAAGACGCCCCTCAAAGGACAATGCAAAGTATCTATAGAAAATTGCATCTTGAAAACGGAAAGCTAAGTTATTATTTTGTTGTGGGTGATGAACTATAATAACAAACAACAAATTATTACGCACGGATTTAAATTATTTTTAAGCAATAATTCCTTCAGCCAATTGCACCTCATAACAAATATTATTATTTTACCGCCGCCGACGCGTTCATTTCGCTTGAAAATACTCACTAATTCATAAGCAGCAGAATGACTGAACAAAGACAAGCAAGTCAAAATATGTGGGTATGGCAATGAACAATAAATCTCTTTAGTTAATTTTGGATTCGTTATTCTTTTAACAGTAGCCTGTAATTTCTAAGGGCCACATATATTGCAATTAGTATGAGATGAATCTGGAAGCTTGCGTTCTTATTCTTCGTTGCGTCAAAACGAACCCTGCAGTAAGTCCGTATTACAGAGCCGATGTATATAATTTTCTCTGTCGAGCTTTGGAATAAATTATACAGTGCACGCGAACGAAATTTCCACACACTTAAAATACATGCATTGTGACGAAGACAAAAAATAGACTAAAATGATTAGAAAAGTATCATTCCCGGCAGATTGGAGTAGTGATCTTCGCTATCAGTACTTGTTCTATTGTTGCGACCTTAACATCACTACCCTCATCTTAATGCAGGAAAAGGAGACTTCACAACGTTAAACACAGAACATTTCGGAACCTGTCCATCACATTCAGGTGATGAAATGTTCATTACGCACACGTACAATAATAAAGCAACACCAAGAGTGCTCGGTAGTCTAGTCATTGGCAACATGAATTTACAAACAAATGCGGCGGACAATGAAAATTTCATAGAGCAGTTCATAAATTTGTAATTGGGGAAACAAGGATTGAGAGTTCAACCACATTCAAGGGACGGCTTTGACGAGCTGCAATTGCAATCGAAACGAAAATGCTAAATCGCAATGAGATCCAACAAGTGTTGACGCCAGAAGTGGACAACCTTCACTTACCGCACGGGCTGCAGTCAGTTCAGAAAGTGTCGCAAATAAACATGCACGAAAAAAAGTCTGTTTATTAGCAACGAGACTGAACGTGACACTAATCCTGACTTAGTTATGCGTGTCTCAAACCAGCTTGACAATAACGTGTTTTTTGGACTCTCTGGCATGTTTCAAACCTTACCAGCTTCTCTCCAGTTTGCTGGGCAACGGGCTAACGCGCTTTACTTGACCGTGCCTTAGACCAGCTGTTTGAAAGTGGATGCTGGTCCGGTCGGCAATTTCATTAAGAGCTTTGCGACGCAAGGACAAGCCACGCGCTATTGCCTCACTGGATGGAAAGCATATCCGAGAGACCAAAACCTGCTATTGCTCCATGTGATACATACACGTCTCCCCAAGTTTGGTTTGGTAAAGACAGAATGGCGTGCGGCGCTTGGTCCGAATGGATGCCAGTCTCCGTGGCTGTTATTACAAGCCGCAGCGTTCACACTGTCACGCCAAATCAATGTAACTTCACTTCAGAGTAGATAAAAAATCTTGAACGATAGCGATTTTCTTTGGGTGGGACATGAACACTTGAAGTAGCTACAGAATCTATTTTACATAATGACAACTTTACCAGTATTTACAAGCATGGTAAACGCTTCACGCTCTACACATCAATTGCCTATGCTTTAGATTGTTGTCAATTCTCTACTCCGCTGTTTACCTGCATGATGGGAATTTTTATCACTTTCAACTAAACCTGGTGGCAAGCGGCATCACTGATACAACACATTGATAGCTCCGGTGCAAGCCAAGTAATGCTGAAATCGGTATATTAGAATTCTAAGCCACAAAAACAGTAGCTGTAATGAAACGGTAAAGTTGGCAGCCGTAACTACTGATAAGGAGTACACGTCAGGCTCGATAGGGTGTCACAGGCACTGGCCCCCGAGCTCCGCCGGAGGAGGATGCCAGGAAAGTTAGAGTATAAAATATAATTGAATAGCTTTAAAAGGAAAAATAAGTTTCATCAGTTTAAGAGCGCAATTTTATGATTCACTGTCTAATCGACGCCAGTAGGAAATATTTGGAGGCGAAAAATGGTAGGCTGTGATATCAGAACGGATCTGTTAGGTAGGTAGCTAGCGGTGTCGATGTTGGCCGAAGCCTGAGACTGCAAACCAAGTGCACATTTGTTGGAACCTCGAGTCAAACAAGCGTGTCGTGTTGGAAGCAGCGAACTGCTCACTTCTTGCCAGCTGCTGAGGGTATATCAGCCGCTTTTCTTCTGTGTCTGAAACAGTTTGCTACGATCAAACATAGCTATAAAACTTCAGGCACTCGCTGAGTTTTTATAGCACACTTATTTTTGTCTCCCGGGCTTTTTTAGAGCCTGAGCCTCTGCTCTCTTTAGGACCCCGGGCAGAGGTTCTACTATGGATACAGATACTAGGCCGAATCCCCAAAAAGAGGGGGGGCTGACGGCAAAGCGCAAGTCACACTCCTCTCATACACTCACAGTCAAACAAACTTTGCCCTTTGGCGCTGAGGGTTCTTGCCAGGAGACTCCGCAACACACACTTCGGGCCAGAAGTGAGGTCCAAGATCAGTGTCAGCAGAAGAACCCGACAGTTTCACGACTATCCCTTTTCTCAACGTAGCTCCAAGGACGGGAAAGCACACCAGAGCAGCGTTAAAATTCATCCATTCACAACCAATCTCCATTTACGCCTATGTAATGCACGCTACCTCCACATTTATGTCTTTCCTTCCCAACGCCTGCTTGATATTGATTTGGACCTCATTCCAACCGGAGCCTCAACGCGAGGCTCCGTGCAATGATTCGCTCAGAGCCTACGTGCGATGACTCACACAGAGCCTCCGTGCGATGACTAACGTCTGCTTCACGCCATCATTAGTCCACCCAAACTTCGGTCTACCTCTAGGCTTGCATCTACTTACCTTCGCCTTCGACGCCCTTTCCACCAATCTCCCATCATCCATCCTCACCATGTGTTCAAACTTTCTAATTCCAACAGCGTCGTTATTGATACTGTCTCTCAGCTTTACTTCAGCCATGCCATTCAGACATTTCGGTTCGAAAGTATTCAACCTTCTTCTCTTTTCCGCTCTCGTCCTCACAAGTCTCAGCTAAATAAAGCAGAGTTGGGACAACCACCCAATCTCACAGCCTTCTTTTTACTTCCATCCCCAACGTCATTCAGCTCATGAAACTCTTCAGTGCACCCAACACATTACACCCGTTCTTCAGTCGCGACCTCACCTCAGTTTCCACTAATTCAGTCTTCTCCACACGAGAGCCCAGGTACTTGAAACACTGAACTTCCTCCAATAACTTTCCATTTATGAACACACTAATTCTGCTCGCATCAACGTTCCTCGAACACCTCGTTACTTCACTTTTCACCAACTTCATTTGCAGCTTCCTTCTCTCACACATTCTACCGAACTCAGACACTAGCCTGCACAACTTTCCCTTCGATTATGCCACCAGTGCCGTATTACCCGTAAACAGTAACTGACTCAAGTGCCGACTCTGCTTCTTTGCCCGAACAGTTATGAAACTCGCCCTACTACACTTGCCTTCACCTCCCTGACCACTCTATATATGTAGACATTGAACAGCCAGGGAGAGAACGCAGCCTTGTCTCGGTCCCTAATTCACCGTGAACCAAGCACTCACCTCGCTTTCCACTCCGACACATACTCTGCGGCCAACATAGAAACTGTGAACCGCTTTAAGCACATTTCCGCCCACTGCTTACAATTGCAGCACCCTTCATGGCGCCTCACTGTCGACCCAATTGCAGCACCCTTCATGGCGCCTCACTCTAGACCCAATCGTACGCAATTTACAGATTCGTCAAGGCCAAAACTCATCCTTTCCTTTCGCAAGATACTTCTTACTTATATACGTGTTTCAGCGAAAAAAAAGATCTTAATCAACCACTCTTGACGCCACACTATTCCTTGTCAATGCAACGTTCGCAGTGTCTCAAATCTTCTTAATTAGCACTCTCCCGTACACCTAACCGACAACATATAACACAAGGAGTTTTCTCGAGTTGCAGCATTCTTTCTTAGGTCCTGTACCCTTATACAGCAGAACAATGGAAGCATTGCGCAGCATAATCGGCACCACGCTTGATACTTATCACAGGTTCAGTAACCTCACCAGTTATTCGACTATCGATACTCCACCCATCTCGGGGCACTCAGCCGCAATTCGTCCAAGCCAGGGGCTCACCATGCTTTTATCACCTTTGCACCTCTTCTTTAGTATTGTCCGCAACAACTCTCCCAAAATCGGCATCAGAGTACACCACCCAGAGCAACAATGTCAGTCGCTCTGACATCCTCACGATTCAACAACTCCACAAAATACTCGGCCCACCTCTTCCGTACACCACCAATCTCCAACAACAATTAGCAATTCTTATCTTTCACCACATCTTTCTAGAATATCTTCTTGTTCTCTTCGAAATTTTGGCACAACCCTTCCCAACCTGGCCTCGGCGTCACTCTTAGCTTTTCACACCACCCGTTTTTTTTTTCCTTTCCTCTCTATAGTTGTCAAAAGCACCAACCTAGCTTGCAACCACTCTTCAAAGGCTCTTTGCTTCTGCGCCCCCGCCAGATGTTCTCACCGGTCCACCACTCGCAGTCTTTCCTTCTACACCCGCCCACACCACACACATTTTTCGCACTCTCCACGACGCATCTTTGATCCACTTCCCTACTTTCTCTTCATTTCTCAGGCCCTGCCCTCTCACGCTCCTATAGTTCTCCCTTAACGCTTGCTGTAACTCCTCAGCTCTGATTTCCAACATTCAGTTACTAACCTCTACGATTGCTTTCCTCCATCTACCTCTGCTCTACTAATAATCTTCCTTCCACCAGTAGATGGTCAGACCTTCCTCCACCCTCCCATCTCAATACCCGCACATCCAACAGCCTTCCTACCGCTCTTCATGAAATCAGCACAAAATCCATCAGCGCTCTCTCCACCACTGCACCATGGGCCATCCTTACCCATGTTATCTTGCCGGTATCTCTCTTCTTGAACAAGCTGTTTCCCACTACCAGCTCCTGCTTCATGAACAAGCCTATCAGGTTCTCTCCACTGTCTTTTTACCCGGAACGCAATACCTCCCTACCACATTCCCCACCACTTCATCTCCAGCTATAGCATTAGGTCACCCATTACAACTGCGTTGTATTGAGGTCCAAAACTCTAATGATTCTCACTGGTTAATTTAAATTTCCCCCGCTCATCCTGACTCATTTTGCAACCAGGTTCGTAAGCAATCACAATTACCTATCCATCTTACTTACCTATGAATGAAAAAATTGTATTCGTCAAACAAATATTACATGTCAGCGCTGATTAACCTAATCTGACAGGCCTAGCAATGGAAGAATACAGTAAATTGGTAATTTCACAGTTAAACATGAACTACCATGCCTAATATTATATGAACATGAATTCACTCTGGTTACCTATTTCTGTATAAACTTGTTCTGAACTTCCATAGCTATTCTTATTTAATGCGTTCATGACAAGTCAACACAAAACTACTCATTCGAGAGAACAGACTGTTGAGAATATTTCAAGTAGAGCAATCAAACGTTTCTGGCTCATCAGACCAAATTAAATTAGATGTTATTGGATGATTAGACAAAAAAGATCCGATGTTTCCAGCCACTATTTTCGTGCAGTAATTTTGCCGAATAAACGTTTCAAGTTGTCTTAGAAAAAAAATCTTACAGAGGGCAATACCAAACTTCTAAATTAGAAATGAATGATTTACACTAACGGAAATGGAAAAAAAATGTTACTAAGGGCAACCCCCTCCCCCCCTAAAGCTACTGGTTCACGGGTCGCACGGGGTCACGATCCATCCGGGAGGGTGAACACCCTTTTTTTCCTTTCGTATCCTTTTACTCTTCACTATTTCTCTTTGTCTACCCTTTCCTGGTTATGCTTTCACCTTGTTTCCTTCTTTTACCTCGTTTGTTTTGTTGAAACTGCATTAACACATCTCTCTTCATCACTTGCCCTCGAGACCATACATATATACATATATA
>SDVV010037241.1:0-10861 GCA_016164225.1 Gammarus roeselii
TATATCAGTGTCTATCCAGACATTCCCGTAAAGTTTGAGTCTTTTGCACTGCGCGAGATACTGTGTAGGTCTGTCAACCCTAGCTTAGGTTACACGGTGGGAAACCTTTTCTTTGCGTATTTCGTATCACCCTCCATAGTGTCTCTTTTATCAAATTTGGACGTGAGACGTCGACAAGTGTATGTCATTTGGGCCTTCCTGTTAAAATCAACAAGCCAACAATTTGTGGCCGGGATCTGATAACGAAGAGGGGTCGTGTTTCACTCTCATAGCCCATGGTAACCTTGCAGTTGTAACAAACTAGGGGAGGAGTATATAATCTAGTTAACGGGTAAATTTACTTGTATGCCATTGAGGCACAAGCAGCCGAGGGAGACACGCCCCTCATTGGAGAGTTTGTGACTACTTCAGTTAAGGCCCTCCTCATTTTCTGATAGTTAAAGCCATTCGGGTAGTGGGGTGATTGGGACATGAGACTTCGTAAAGGAACAGCTTGGGAGGAGGGTGGGATATCTACACTGTACACTTGTTTTGTTCTGTTGTGTTCAGTTCAGTTCGTTATGTTTGCTTCGTTCTGTTCTCTGTTAACATCACAATCATTATTCGTGCTCGTTTGAGAATTTCGTTGCTGACATGTTACTATGTTCATAATTCAAAATAATATGATAAAAATATCTTGTTATCATTCAACCTTGCTCCACCTTCAACGTATTTCAACAACCTTTAAAGTAAAGTTCAAAACACTTCCTCCTATCTTAGTGTCGTCTGCAAACTTGCGCATGTTTGAGAGTACATTACTATTGAGATCGTTAATGAATATTGTTAAGAGAACTGGACCTAACACGGATCCTTGAGGTACGTCGCTTGTGACATTACCCCAGGGAGAGGAAGCTCCGTTAAGTACAACTCGCCGGCGTCTGTCCGTGAGCTAGCATTTTATCCAGCTGAGCTCGCCTCGAATACCGATGCTGTGCAATTTACTTACTAGGAGCTTGTGGGGGATGTTTTTGAAAGTCAAGGTCAATGATATCGATTGGAGATTTTGAGTCATGGATTTCCATTATATTCTTGAAAAAAATTAGCAGGTTCACATGAAGGTGGTGCGCGGATGGCGGTTTTTGGAGGCTTGTTGCGGACATTACTAGGGAAGAGGTGCAGGAGGTGTTGGGGGTGATGAAAGCAGGGAAAGCCCCTGTTTTGGGTGGCGTTGCAACTTAGTGCCTGAAAAAGGGTGGAATAACGATAGTCGAATGATTGGTGAGGCTACTGAACATTTGCTTTGTGGCAGGCGTGGTACCGATTGAGTGGCGCAGTGCCTGCATTGTCCCGCTGTACAAGGTCAAAGGAGATGAAAATGAATGCTGCAACTCAAGAGGTATAAATTTGTTTTGTGTATTCGGTTAGTTGTTCAGGAGAGTGCTGATCTAAAGGATTAGAGACTGTACGGATGGCACAATTGGAGAGGAACAGTGTGGCTTTCAGCGGTAGAAGGTGTTCCGATCAGATTTTTCCCGTGAGACGTATGTGAGAAGTACCTTGCAAAGAAAAAGGATGTGTTCTGGGCCTTCATGGATTTGGAAAAGGCATACGATAGGATTGACAGGAAAGTGCAGTGGAGGATGTTACGTTTGTATGGAGTGGACGGGAATTTGTTGAAATTCGGTGCAGAGTTTATATGTTGGCAGCCGAGCATGTGTCACAGTGGGAAGCAAGGCGAGTGATTGGTTCACAGAAAAAGTGGGTCTGAGACAAGGCTGCGTGACGTCTCCTTGGCCGTTCAATCTCTACATGAATGTCGTGGTCAGGAAGATGAACGCGAGTGTGCTGGGTTGTGGCTTGGAGCTGCTGGAAGCGAATGAGCGGAGTCGGCAGTTGAGCCAGTTGCTGTTTGCGGATGATACGGTGCTGGTGGCGGATTCAGAGGAGAAGCTATGCAGGCTAGTATCTGAGTTTGGTGAAGTGTGAGAGAGGAGGAAGCTTCGAGGGAGAGTAAAGTAATGAGGTGCTCGAGGACCGTTGAAGCAAGCAGAATTAGTGTCCTCCTAAACATAAATATGTTGGTAGAAGTTCAGTGTTTTAAGTATCTGGGCTCCCATGTGGAGAAGACTGAACTAGTGGAAACTGGGGTGAAGTCGCAAGTGAAGGAGGGCTGTTAAGTGCTGGGTGTACTGAAGAGTGTAATGAGCTGCAGGACGTTGAGGATGGAAGCGAAGAGAGGTATTACGAGGGTGTAATTGTCCCAATTGTGCTGTACGGAGCTGCACTCGGGGGTGAGAGCAGAGGAAAGGAGAAGGTTGAATGTTTTCGAGCGGAAATGTTTGAGGAGCATGACAGGAGCATCGCTGAGAGACAGGTTCACTAACGACGTAGTTCGAATTAGAACGGGGAGGGTAAAGACGTTGTAGGACAGAGTGGATTCACGTGTTCTGAGATGGTTCGGGTACATGGTGAGGATAGATGAAGGGAGATTGGTAAAAAAAGGTGGTTGAGGTGGAGGCGAGTGACCGTACCCCTAATAGTAGACCAAAGTTTTGGTGAATGGATGGTGTGAAACAGGCGTTAGGAAGGAAACTTGAATTTGAAGGTAGCGAAAGAGCGTGCAATGAACAGGCGTGAGTGACGAATGGTTGATTTTTGACGCTGCCCTGACATGCTTTCCCGCCCTTGGCGTCTCGTTAGAAAGGAAATGGCCGTGGATGTTGGGGGGGGGCAGTCACCACCACGCGGCGGGAGTAAACCAGTCATGCTGTCGGGCCCTGCTGCTGACAAGGGCCCAGCTGTGCGAGCGTGTGTAATGCGCCTTGCCGTCAGTCACCCCATTCCAGGGGGATTTGGTCTGGTCTCAGTATCTGTACTTTGCACACTGACGTAAGCGTGCCGTTCTTCTTCCAGCTAAATACGTTAGAGGCGAATTACCAAAAAGTTTAATACTACGACCAGCCTGTAACAACATGTAATGACACTCACCATGATGCTTTACTCCGACCAGCCCGTATACAACATGTAATGACACTCACCATGATGCTTTACTCTGACCAGCCTGAATACAACATGTAATGACACTCACCATGATGCTTTACTCCGACCAGCCTGTATACAACATGTAATGACACTCACCATGATGCTTTACTCCGACCAGCCTGTATACAACATGTAATGAAACTCACCATGATGCTTTACTCCGACCAGCCTGTATACAACATGTAATGACACTCACCATGATGCTTTACTCCGACCAGCCAGTATACAACATGTAATGACACTCATCATGATGCTTTACTCCGACCAGCCGGTATACAACATGTCGTTATGAAACTCACCATGATGCTTTACTCCGACCAGCCTGTAAAGAACATGTAATGACACTCACCATGATGCTTTACTCCGACCAGCCTGTATACAACATGTAATGACACTCACCATGATGCTTTACTCCAACCAGCCTGTATACAACATGTAATGAAACTCACCATGATGCTTTACTCCGACCAGCCTGTAAACAACATGTAATGACACTCACCATGATGCTTTACTCCGACCAGCCTGTATACAACATGTAATGGCACTCACCATGATGCTTTACTCCGACCAGCCGGTATACAACATGTCGTAATGACTCTCACCATGATGGTTTACTCCGACCAGCCTGTATACAACATGTAATGACACTCACCATGATGCTTTACTCCGACCAGCCTGTATACGACATGTAATGACACTCACCATGATGCTTTACTCCGACCAGCCTGTATACAACATGTAATGACACTCACCATGATGCTTTACTCCGACTAGCCTGTATACAACATGTAATGACACTCACCATGATGTTTTACTCCGACCAGCCTGTATACAACATGTAATGACACTCACCATGATGTTTTACTCCGACCAGCCTGTATACAACATGTAATGACACTCACCATGATGCTTTACTGCGACCAGCCTGTATACAACATGTAGTAATGACACTCACCATGATGCTTTACTCTGACCAGCCTGTATACAACACGTCGTAATGACACTCACCATGATGCTTTACTCCGACCAGCCTGTATACAACATGTTGTATTGACACTCACCATGATGCTTTACTTCGACCAGCCTGTATACAACATGTCGTAATGACACTCACCATGATGCTTTACTCCGACCAGCCTGTATACAACATGTCGTAATGACACTCACCATGATGCTTTACTCCGACCAGCCTGTATACAACATGTCGTAATGACACTCACCATGATGGTTCACCATAGAAGTTCGGCTGGGGATAGCAGATGGAATCTCCAGGGCAGTACCGCGAGATTCTTTGGCGTAAATTATGCCGATTTTTTTTTCTGTCAATACCTGACGTTCTTCAATGATATAAGCAAACAGCCTGGGAGAAAATTGATCGAATAAAATTCAGATGAAAATGGTTAAAACTGAGGTAGCCACGGACTGAAGGAGCCAGCAATACAGGGTATCGGTCGCTGGAGAAACATTGACTGCTATACTGCAGTTGAAGGTACCTGTCTCTGCCTACAGACGGAAATACACGAGTTTTGCTCACTCGGCAATAGAGGTTGGCACCTGTACCAGGCTAATGAGCAGCACCAGGATTAGCACGGCAAGGCGACGAATGTTGCTTGCACGAACTGGTATCCACGAACATACAAGTACATGGACGATGACTCGAAGTTGCCATAGATTCAACAAAAACTAATTCTATCTATTTTTACGGACAATAGATGGAAGTTACCATTCTAAGGAGTTTCATAATGCAATTCCTAACCTTGACATGATACGACCTACTTCAAGGCAACTACAACAACAACGCCCAACGTATCATTTTTTTTATAATCCAGCACGCATACAACCACACAAATACTAACTGTGATTTTGGTCTAACGGGACATTATTAAAACACATCGCAATGGTCACGAAATACTCATACTTGGTGGCATGACTGTACTGAAAGTACTACAATGGATCCACCCAGGATGGTGTTCAATGCCAGAAAAAGCCTGAAACACAGCGAGTGATACCGCTCCTTGCTGTCATCTAGGGAGCGCTCGTGCCATATGACCTCAGCATCTTAGAAGGCTACTGTACCTACTGTGGAACCCACGCACACTATAGACATCCGCTGCGAGAAGAAAATTAACTAGAAACAATATTAGATGCAATCACTCAAAACTCATCTAATATTTGTCTATAGATTGAGCAAGATTAGATTGGAATGACGAGGCTTTCTAGCACGCTGGAGCCATCGTCCTTCTGGCGCCGAATGTCAAACGAGCAAGCAGTGCTGCATCAAGTTAATCTTCGTATATCCATCTTTTAAAGTTCGAGTTAGGTTTCCTACTGCGCAAAATCAAAGTACTTTACGAGGCAAATATCTATGATATGTACGGGTGCCACAGGAACTCCTAAATTGCTAAAGACATATGGTCCTAGCACTCCCCGGATGGCAGTAAGGAGGATCGACCCACTACCTACCCTGCTTCAGAGCCCCAATGATTCGCAGTAGTCCTTAAGGTGCCGGGCTACGCGTTCCAAGACCTGCTGAGAGGGAAGATGAAGAAGACAGAAAACGGGGATCCCATGAATGAGATCTACACTAGGTGAAGGGAATTTCACGCATGAGAACAGCAAGAATGGAAAGAAGAAGAAGGAATAGTCGTAGAAAAACGTTGCATGATAGAAATAGTGCAACCTGGCAATTATTAGTCATCCGAAAGGAGAATAGTTAGAACCGGTATGTGTATGTTTGAGAATGCGTGTTTGTGTGCGTGTCTGTGTGCGTTTCCGTGTGCGTGTCTGTGAGCGTGTCTGAGTGGGTACATGCGTGTGTTTGTATGCAAGGATTATTAGAAGAGTTGTTAAGGAGTCTGAGGCAAGTTTAAGAGAATTTAAACTAAACGTAAGATGAAAATGAGGTAAATACAAGTTAAGCAAATCAGGATGGGGGAGAAAATGATAGTGAAGGGTGAAAAAAAGGGTAGTCTGAAGGGAAATAAGGGTGTTCACCCCTGAGCTTGACTACGTGCGCCCCGTGAGCCTAACCGATTCCTAGGGAAGTAAATTGAGCAAGCGCTAGTTGTTAGTTTGACGGTCGACGCCGACTCTAGCGCGCTAGAGCCCCATCACTCTTAGTCTAGACCACCCTTGCTGTAGACTAAGTACCTTTCAACCAGGATGCCCACAATGGAAGGGATTCACGTGCGAAATGTGGATACAATGACCGGGGGGTTGACGTAAAAGGAATGCTTCCACCAAATGGTGGTGCCGATACGTTGTTTACTTGCCGTATCCGTAATTCAAAAGAATGATCCGCAGGAGAAAACCTGGTTGTCAATGTTTGGTTTTGTTCAGCCATGTGAGGTTCTTGGTGTCCCTCAGCATGACCACGTCCATCACGGAGCACCTCTCAGCTTGACCACGTCCACCATGGAGCGCCCTTGAGCTTGACTACGTCCACCACAGAGCGCCCCTCAGCTTGACCACGACCACCACGGAGCGGTTATCAGAGCACCTCTCAGTATGACCACGTCCATCACGGAGCACCCCCCAGCTTGACCACGTCCACCACAAAGCGCCCCACAGCTTGACCACGTCCACTACGGAGCGCTTATCAGAGCGCCTCCCAGCATGACCACGTCCATCACGGAGCACCCCTCTGCTTGACCACGTCCACCACAGAGCGCCCCTCAGCTTGACCACGTCCTTAACGGGGCACCCCTGAGCTTGACCACGTTCACCACAGAGCGCCCCTGAGCTTGACCACGTACATCACGAAGCGCCCCGAGTTTGACCACGTGCACCACAGAGCGCCCCTCAGCTTGACCACGACCACCACGAAGCGCTCATCAGAGCGCCTCTCAGCATTACCACGTCCATCACGGAGCATCCCTCAGTTTGACCACGTCCACCACGGAGCGCCCTTCAGCTTGACCACGTCCACTACGGAGCGCTCATCAGAGCGCCTCTCAGCATGACCACTTCCATCACGGAGAACCCCTCAGCTTGACCACGTCCACCACGGAGCGCCCCTATGCTTGACCACGTCCATCAAGAAGAGCTTCTCAGCATGACCACGTCCACCACTTAGCGTTTATCAGAGCGCCTCTCAGAATGACCACGTCCACCACGGAGCGTTTATCAGAGCGCCCCTCAGCTTGACCACGCCCATCATGGAGCGCCCCTCAGCTTGACCCCGTCCACCAAGAAGAGCTTCTCAGCATGACCACGTCCACACTTTAGCGTTTATCAGAGCGCCTCTCAGCATGACCACGTCCACCACGGAGCGTTTATCAGAGCGCCCCTCAGCTTGACCACGTCCATCACGGAGCACCCCTCACCTTGACCACGTCCAAGAAGAGCTTCTCAGCATGACCACGTCCACCACGGAGCGTTTATCAGAACGCCCCTCAGCTTGACCACGTCCATCATTGAGCGCCTCTCAGCTTGACCACGTCCATCATGGAGCGCCCCTCAGCTTGACCACGTCCATCATGGAGCGCTCCTCAGCTTCACCACGTCCACCCCGGAGCGCCCATCAGCATGACCACGCCCACCACGGAGCGCTAATCGGAGCGCCTCTCAGCTTGACCACGTCCACCCCGGAGCGCCCATCATCATGACCACGTCCATCACGGAGCGCCCATCAGCTTGACCACGTCCACCATGAAGCGTTTCTCAGCATGACCACGTCCACCACTTAACGTTCATCAGAGCGCCTCCCAGCATGACCACGTCCACCAAGGAGCGTTTATCAGAGCGAGCCTTAGCTTGACCACGTCCATCATGGAGCGCCCCTCAGCTAGACCACGTCCATCATGGAGTGCCCCTCAGCTTGACCACGTCCATCATGAAGCACTCTTCAGCTTGACCACGTCCACCCCGGAGCGCCCATCAGCTTGACCACATCCACTGGGTAGGGCCCCTCAGCTTGACCACGTCCACCAAGAAGCGCTTCTCAGCGTGACCACGTCCACCACGGAGCGCTTATCGGAGCGCCTCTCAACTTGACCACGTCCATCATAAAGCGCCTCTCAGCTTGACCACGTCCATCATTGAGCACCCCTCAGCTTAACTACTAACACCCCGAAGCGTACATCATCATGATCACGTCCTTCATGGAGCGCACCTCAGCTTGACCACTTCCACTCCGGAGCGCCCATCAGCATAACCACTTCCCCCCCGGAGCGCTTATCAAAGCGCCCCTCAGCCTGACCACGTCCGCTACGAAGCGCTTATCGGAGCGCAAATGGCAAGCATTTCCTGGGTCGGGTAGCGAGCACCTCTAGTGAGATGTGTGAGGTTCGTTTCCCTTACGGCAAAGTGTTCCGAGGGTTCGTTTCCGGTTCACACCACCCCAGTAGGCCTCACGCTGTCTAAACATTTACAACGCTATTAATTATTAGTTCTTGAAAGAACTGCGGTTGGCCTCTAGGGCAGTTGTTAAAAGTAGGTCAAATGATAAATACAATAAATTAAAAAATTTAGAAATTTTAAATTAACGAGACCAAAGAAGAAAAAAAAAGACAGTAGAGAAGAAAAAGAGGAAACGGGAGAGGACATTAAATAAGGAAACACAGATACTGACACTAGGCCGCATCCCTCAGAAAGGGGGGTGGCCGACAGCAAGGCGCACCTCACACCCATATACGCTCACACTCACACAACTTAGCCCTTTTGTGCTAAAGGGTAAGACCGGTACCCTCGCAACATACACTCTGGGTCACGAGTACAGTCCGAGGATCTGTTGTCAGCAGCAGGGTCCGACAGTTTTCATTGGTTTACTCCCGCCGCCCCCGCCCATCCCGACAGCGAGACAATAGCGGGAGAGCACATCAGCGCAGCGTCAAAATTAACCATTCTCCACTCACGTCTGTTCATTGCAGGCTCTCTCGCCACCTCCACATTTATGTTTCTCCTTCCTAACGCCTGCTTCACATCATCAATCCACCCAAACTTCGGTCTACCTCTAGGCCTGCGACCATTCGCCTCCGCATTCATCACCGTTTTCACCAATCTCACTTCATCCATCCTCTCCATGTGCCCGAACCATCTCAGTACACGCGAATCCACTCTGTTCTCCAACTTCTTCACCATCCCTGTTCTGATTCGAACCACGTCGTTGGTGATCCGGTCTCTCAGCGTTACTCCAGCCATGCTCCTCAAACTTTCATCTCAAAAACATTCAACCTTCTTCTCTCCTCTGCTCTCACCCCCCAAGTCTCAGCTCCGTAGAGCAAAGTTGGGACAACAACACCCTTATACAGCCCTCTCTTTGCTTTCATCCCCAACGTCCTACAGCTCATTACACTCTTCAGTGCATCCAACACTTAACACCCCTCCTTCACTCGCGCCTTCACTTCAGTTTCCACTAGTTCAATTATCTCCACATGGGAGCCCAGATACTTAAAACACTGAACTTCCTCCAAGAGCTCTCCATTTAGGGGGACATTAATTTTGCTCCAATCGACAGTCCTCGAGCATCTCATTACTTTACTCTTACCCACGTTCACTCGAAGCTTCTTCCTCTAACACACTCTACCAAACTCAGACACTAGCCTACATAGCTTCTCCCCTGAATCCGTAACCAGAGCCGTATAATCAGCCAATAGCAACTGGATCAACTGCCAACTCCGCCCATTTGCTTCCAACAGTTCCAAGCAATGACCCAGCACACTCGCGTACACCTACCTGACCATTCCATCCACATAGAGGTTGAACAACCAGAGAAACATCACACAGCCTTGTCTCAGTCCCACTTTCACTGTGAACCAATCACTCACCTCGCTTCCCACTCTGACACATGCTCGGCTGCCAACATAAAAACTCTGCACCGCTTTCAACAGATCTCCGCCCACTCCATACAAACGCAACACCCCCAACAACGCTTCCCTGTCAATCCTGTCGTATGCCTTATCCAGATCCATGAAGGCCCAGAACACATCCTTTCCTTTGGCAAGGTACTTCTCACAGACCTGTCTCACTGCAAAAATCTGATCGGCACACCCTCTATCACTCCTAAAGCCACACTGTTAATCTCCAATTGCGCAGTCCATACAATCTCTAATCCTTTTGATCAGCACTCTCCCGAACCACTTACCAACCACACATAACAGACTGATACCTCTCGAGTTGCAGCATTCATTGTCATCTCCTTTGCCCCTATATAGCGGAACAATGCAGGCACTGTGCCACTCAATCGGTACCACGCCTGCCACAAAACTAAAGTTCAGTAACCTCACCAACCAATCGACAATAGTTACTCTACCCTTCTTCAGGCACTCGGTTGCAACGCCATCCAAACAAGGGGCTTTTCCTGCTCTCATCACCTCCACCGCCTCCTGTACCTCTTCCCTGGTTACGTCCGCCAGAAGTCTTTCTCCCAAAACTGGCATCCGAGCACCACCACCCACAGCAACAATGTCAGCCTCTCTGTCATCCTGGACATTCAACAACTCATCAAAATACTGGGCCCACCTCTTCCGTACATAACCACTGTCCATTTTCATCTGTCACCACTTCCTCCTTTCGGGTCTCGCCCTTTCCCAACCTCTTCACCTCTATCCAGAACATCTTTTTGTTCCTCCTCAAAATTCTGGCACAACCGTCTGCCCCACCGGCATCAGCGTCCCTTTAGGCTCTCCTCACCACCCGCTCATCCTCTCTTTGTAGCTTTCATAGGCCACCACCGACTTCACCTTCAACCACTCCTCAAACGCTCCTCTTTTCCGTGCCACCGCCAGTTTGACCACCTCGTTCCACCACTCGCAGCCTTTCCTCCTGCACCCGCCCACACGGCGCACACCACACACCTTCTTCGCACATTTCAGCAACGCATCCCTTAACGTCTCCCATT
>SDVV010037242.1:0-10860 GCA_016164225.1 Gammarus roeselii
AAAAAAAAAAAAAAAAAAAAAAAAAAAAAAAAAAAAAAAAAAAAAAAAAAATCCCTCTTGTATGAGCGAGTGGAGAAGAAAGGGCGGCGAGTGGTTGTGGTGCAGAAGAGAAGAGTCTTATAGGAATGGTTACAGGCGAGATCGGTGGTGGACTATTGGAACTATAGCTTCACATACGATGACGTGGAATGCAACTTGTCCAATAAACGCTTGCTCCGCCGTAATCACCCTGCTGGTATTCGTAGGTAGGATACCAGGATTAAAAATACGTCCTCTTGGCATATTCTCAAAATCGGTCTACTGTTTCCCATTCATTCATCGTTAAGTGACTTCTTGCAGGGACCTCTTGCTCGGGTATGAACACTCATATAATATTATGAACTTTGAGATACGGTGTAGCTAAAGGGGTAATTTATCGTCGATAGTATTCGCGTGTTCCACGGGCGTAGGAGTACAACGCCGATTACAGGACAGTGAACTACTTTTCATATTTCTTACGCCATCACGAACGCACCTACAGAGACAAGGAGAAGGAGGTGAAGCGTGTGGTGAGGAGAGCAAATAAGTACTCGTGTGACGAGTGGGGTAAGCGTGAGGTTAGGAGAGCAAATAAGTACTCGTGTGAAGGGTGGGGTAAGCGTGTGGTGAGGAAAGCAAATAGCTACTCGGGTAAAGGGTGAGGTAAGCGTGTGGTGAGGAGAGAAAATAGCTACTCGTGTGAGAATGGGGTAAGCGTGTGGTGAGGAAAGCAAATATCTACTCGTATGAAGGGAGGGGTGAGAGTGTGGTGAGGAGAGCAAATAGCTACTCGTGTGGAGGGTGGAGTAAGCGTGAGGTGAGAAGAGCAAATACTGTAGGTACTCGTGTGCAGGGTGGGGTAAGAGTGTGGTGAGGAGAGCAAATAGCTACTCGTGTGAAGCGTAGGGTAAGCGTGTGGTGAGGAGAGCAAATAGCTACTCGAGTGAAGGGTGGGGTAAGCGTGTGGTGAGGAGAGCAAATAGCTACTCGAGTGAAGGGTGGGGTAAGCGGGTGGCGAGGAGAGCAAATAGCTACTCGTGTAAAGGGTGTTTTAAGCGTGTGGTGGGGAAAACAAATAGCTTCTCGTGTGGAAGGTGGGGTAAGCGTGCGGTGAGAACAAATAGGTACTCGAGAAAAGGGGGGGGGGAGAAAGCGTGTGGTGATGAGAGTAAATAGCTACTCGAGCGAAGGGTGGGGTGAGCGTGTGGTGAGGAGAGCAAATAGCTACTCGAGCGAAGGGTGGGGTGAGCGTGTGGTGAGGAGAGCAAATAGCTACTCGAGCGAAGGGTGGGGTGAGCGTGTGGTGAGGAGAGCAAATAGCTACTCGAGTGACGGATGGGGTAAGCGTGTGATGAGGAGAGCAAATAGGTACTCGTGTGAAGTGTGGGGTAAGCGTGTGGTGAGGAGAGCAAATAGGTACTTGCGTGAAGGGTGGGGTAAGCGTGTGATGAGGAGAGCAAATAGCTACTCGTTTGAAGGGTGGGGTAAGCGTGTGGTGAGGAGATTTTGAGGGGAACTAGAAGACGTTCTGGGAATATGAAGGGGGTTGTTAGGGTAATAGGAGTTGGTGGTAAAGATATACGGCCGTATATCAATAGAGGATGTCACGTTAAAAATAATTTCGAGTGAATAACTGAAATCGTGTAAGTTCCACTAAATTTAAACTACAACATTTTCTTGCTGTCGGGTCTCCATCGCTTGTCATTCGGAGTGACTGGCGATGGAGCAGTGAAATAAAGAGGCAATTTTCCGTCGATTATGTGACGCATTGTTAATGCATAGTTTGATTAATGTATAAATCGTTCCTATTTGCATTGTATAGTGTATTTGAATATGAGGCTTGTTGATGGGGATGCTTGCACTTCTAGATGCTGCAAACCTTTAGTGTGTAGCAGTGTAAGCTATTCGAAATTCACGAAACAGACGTGAGTTTCGAATGGATGAATGGCCTAAATATTTGATCAAAATATCAGTAGCAGACATGAAAACCATTTGCAACTGAATGTAAAACGGGTGTTTGTTTTTGTCGGTATTGAGGAGTCTTGTACTGATTGCATCTATTACACAATGTTGACTGGCTTACGAAGGCAACACTGTCACAAAAACGCACCAGTAAGTTTAGTTGTAAATTAAAGTATGAGCATAATGGATTTGTATATATTTTTTATGAATAAGTAAATCTTTCATTTTAAAAAATCGACCATGGAAAGTTACAAATCCCGCGTTTTCTTATTGTCAGGAAGCGGTGAATTATAAAACAGCGTTAGCTTCAGTAAAATATACGTTGCAATGCCTGGTTCCTATGAAAACGATGGAACCACTCCCAAATATTGGTATAAGGACGATTTTTCCAACGGTATTCTCAACAATGTGAGGAAGCGGTGCAGGATGCGGTGGTGGTGATGAAAGCAAGGACAGCCTCTCGTCTGGACCGCATCAACCTATGAAACAATGAGTAACGCAATCGAATGGTTAGTGAGGTTGATAAATATGTGTTTTGGTGCTGATTGGATAGCGCAGTGCTTACATTGATATACTGTATGATGGCAAATTAACTCAAGAGGGATTTGTTTATTGTGTTCGCTGTATAAAGTATAAGATAAGATTGAGGGCTGAATACAAGGGTTCAAATAACACACGCAGTGATCGGCGAGGAATAGTGAGATTATGTGTGGTTCAGACGGTGTGTAGGTCAGATATTATAGGTGGTTCAGACGGTGTGTAGGTCAGATATTATAGGTGGTTCAGACGGTGTGTAGGTCAGATATTATAGGTGGATCAGACGGTGTGTAGGTCAGATATTACAGGTGTAGGTCAGATATTATAGGTGGTTCAGACGGTGTGTAGGTAAGATATTATTGGTGGTTCAGACGGTGTGTAGGTGAGATATTATTGGTGGTTCAGACGGTGTGTAGGTCAGATATTATAGGTGGTTCAGACGGAGTGTAGGTCAGATATTATAGGTGGTTCAGACGGTGTGTAGGTCAGATATTATAGGTGGTTCAGACGATGTGTAGGTCAGATATTATAGGTGGTTCAGGTCAGGTCAGATATTTGCAGCAGGACAGGTGTGTGAGAAGAACCATGCAAAGGAACAAGGCTTTTTCTTGGCCTCCTTGGTCCTGGAAAAGGCCTTGGTTAGGGTAGAGTGTTGAGACGTATGAAGCAGGCAACCGTTTCATCAGAACGGCGTCCAGTTTCTATGATGGCATTAGAGCAGACGATTGTCTGGAAAGTATTGACGAAGTTAAAGAAAAACCCATAAAAAGTTTTTTTTGAAAGAAAATGTACATATCCATTCAGAATTTTTTTATTTCCGCAAAGAAAATTACGAAGAAAGATACAGTTCACGATTTATATACTTTCCTCACGAGCAAGTAAGTAATTTCATTGTGAAAAAGTTACAAATAATATTTTCAGCTAAATATTATATTACCTAATGAACAAGGTCATCCTCAAAGATTCGTTGAATAAAAATGCTGGGATCAGAATGCCTTTAAGCCATCTCGGATCTCTTTTGTCTACTCTTGCTGACGTATTTCCTGTAATACACGTCTTCATTCCCACACACCCCTTCCAGTCGTGCCTGCCACTGGAGCGGTAATTTTATTTATCACTATTGTAAAATACAGCCTCAGATACATCATAACATCAAAAATTAAACGATTTAACCTGCCCCAGCATGCAGCGATAAAAACAGATTGCTCGATTTTGCAGTACTATCTGCAAACTTAAACAACAATAATTCGTGTTCATCGTCATGAAATTCATTTTTTTTAATCTGACCTATTGGTGTATACATCAAATCGAAGGTTATATTTATTTTATTTTGCTGCCTTCCGGTATAACATTTCATCCTATTTATTTCAGTTAAGTCACAGATGTGCACGACGTTCAAGCTGAACATGAAACAAGTCCCAGAGAAATGAAAAACAGGCAATTCAATTCTGCTTTTCATTTATCTGATCTCCCCAGCCGAGTATTATAATTGGTAATTGCTGTTCATTCACAGACGTGCCAGACAAATAATCGTTGCAAATGCAACGAATCATTTAATTATTCATCTCACTAACAACCTAATAACCACTATATAAAGTATTTACGTTGAAACTCTTCTCATCACAGACGACTTCTTTCCGCTTCACGAGCTCTCAATTCAGAGCGCCCTCAAGTGCGCTGCCTGCAGGCTGTCGAAGCCCTTAGTGGACACATACGACAGCAAGAGATTTATCGCACTCTTGGTTGGTGTTTCGTTCATAGTGCAGGACGCTCTCAAGTCCGTCCCTAAGATGATGACGCCTGCAATACATCAAAGCCTTTGTTTGCTACAGACGAAAACAGAAGATCCCTCGCCCTCTTGGTGTTTCGTTTCACGAGCTCGTAGGGCAGGGCCCCCTCAAGCGCATCCCCAAGATCATGATGCCTGCAGTCATACATCCTATTGACCCTGGCCACATCAACAGGGCTCAGTCTGACCCTCTGTCCCATCGCAGGGTCTCCTCGAAGTGCTAGCAGCGTGGGCCACGTCTGATCGGCAGCGAAAGCAAAGGGCGCGTAGTGCATCACGCTCTCGTAGTCGTAGGGCAGGCCGAGTTAGATGAAGTGCGACAGCTCCTCGGGAAGCTTGTCGAAATTCTTTTCGTGCCCGGAGATGATGTTTGTCCAGTTGATAGAGACGTACTCGTCTCTGTCAGCCCTTGCGTGCTCGTGATGGAAACCCAGTGTGTGCATCAACTCGTGCATCACCGTGCCCGCTCGCTGCACACAGCCTGGAGCATGGAGTCGTGTTACGTGGCGTCTGCCATCGTACCCCACGTGGGAGGAGCACCCTTCTTCGTCTCGGATGTCCACAAATGATTAACGCCAATGGTGAATTGGAAGAAAATGGATGCATGTTTGCTGGTGAAATTCATCTATTGCTTCTTGTATTATTTACACGGTTTATTCAGAATAGCCATCGTCCAGTCGATAGTAAACTACACCACGAGGCCATCTCTGCCATTTGTATAAGACGGCGTTTCTTTCTTCCACACCACCTGTAAGGTCTAAGTCACCTTGATACCAATTACCTTCTTCCACCTAAGTTTCCCGAAGTTTTTGTGACAATACTGTCGTCAACTACAGCCAAACAATTTGTATCACACTGCCTAGAAACAGAACTGTATAGGCCACCATTGTGAACCATTGAAGCAAATTTTGCCTGGAAATCAGATTTGAGTGATACAGTTTTGTTGTAATGTGCTCAGGTATTTAGGATACATAAAAATTTGGTTCCCTCCCATCGATTTTCAAATTGTGCAAATGACTAGATTTTTTTTGTAATTTTACTGACGATCACGTTTCGTATACGTGTATGAGATCGTGGCTTCAGTTGCAATGAATTTGTTTCAAATAATATGTTAGGTAATAGTTACATTGTCATTCTTGCCTCTCGTCCTCTTCCTCCAGCTGTCTCCTGTCTCCCATCCATGCCTACCATCGCTCTTCATTGCGTTCCGTCAACCTCAAAAGAACACCGTGTTAGGCCCTTCTGTATAGTGATACGAGTGTGATCTTCCATCATTATTTGATTTATCCTCTTGAAATCTTCAAGAAGACACCACACTCTGAAATTATGTGGTATTCGTGATACGACTACTATTTGTAAATAAATAATGCCAGGGCACAAACAACCGGACATTCGTCTCGTGTGACACATTTTGGCCGCATTCACACCTAAAGGGCTCGATATCCAAGCATCACCGCGCAGTCACTCGAATAACCACTTCAAAAAAGGGCTCGTCGAGCCCGTGGACCCGATGAAGGTATTTGTTTTATATTCTGGATGGTCTGTATTGATGTCAATCTCGCTTAACTTCATACTGGACTTCACACTAAATATGATACAAATCCTTACAATTTATATACCTTATTTGGCTACGCTGATGTCCGCCTTATGAGCACGATGTTCCTGGCGATACACCGACGACTTATGATTACGGAGGATTGTTTTATCAGATACAGTGTTCGAAGACAAACGTGGAACAGCTTTACCAGGCAGCTGATAGGAATGTTTAACTAGACTGAGTGTACGGGGAAGCGGTGATGCCTGCAGAGCTGGGAAATGCTGTGACAGAAAACATTATCTGAGTTACTTTCCTACTCAGCCTCACGGAAAGCTATAAATTAAATGGAAAAATGTGCTCAGTTAAAGTAACCTGTCCATCCCTGCTGGAGAAGTGGATTTGTTCACCTCTGTTGGTGTCAGCTGGAGTAGCGAATTTGTTCAGCCCGGCTGGTGCCGGCTTGAGCAGGGGAGTTGTCCAGCCCTGTTGGTACCTGCCAGCGTAAAGAATTTGTCCAGCCCTGTTAATGCCTGCAGTCGTAGAGGATTTCCTCTGCCCTTTTGGTGCCGGCTGACGTAGAAGATTTGCCTAGCCTCGCTGGTGCCGGCTGGCGTAGTTGATTTATCTAGCCCTGCTGGGGCCGGCTGGCGTAGAGTATCTGTGCAGCCTTGTTGATGCCGGCTAGCGTAGTGGATTTGTCCAGCTCTGCTGGTGCCCGCTGTTGTGTGGAATTTTCTCTGTTCTTTTGGTGCCGGCTGGCGTTGAAGATAAGTCCAGCCTCACTGGTGCTGGCTGACGTAGAGGATTTGTCTAGAACTGTGGGTGCAGGCTGGCGTAGGGGATTTATGCAGCCTTGTTAATACCAACTGGCGTAATGGATTTGTCCAGCCCTGTTATTGCCTGCTGTCGTAAGGGATTTCCTCTGCCCTTATGGTGCCGGCTGGCGTAGTTGATTTTTTTAGTCATGTTGGTGCTGTGTGACGTAGTTGATTTGTTTAGCTTTGTTGGTGCCGGCTGACGTAGTTGATTTTTTCAGCTCTGTCGGTACCGGTTAGCGTAGTGAATTTGTTCAGCCCAGCGAAAATTCCTTTTGAAAAATAAATCCGACGGCAGGGAGAGAAAAATAATATGGTTATTTTGTTTGTTAGGTTCAATTACAAAACAAACTGATATACTGAAGCGTTTTGCTGGCTTTAAAAGTTGCACTCCTTTCTACTACTACTCCTCCTACAACATTAGATTGGAATAGGGAAATAAAAAAGTCAAAGTGCACTTCTCAAGTCGTTTCCTTGATAGAAGACGATAGTCAACGGAGCCTTAGAAATTCACGCACGTATGTAGAAATGGGAGGGTACAAGGACAGAGAAAAGAGACGTTCTACAGCTACCATCACCAGTTCGAACTGACTACCACCCTTTTACTACCTAGTGTCCGAGAAAAGACGGTCGAGTGCTAGATGGACAGGAAGTTAAGACCAACATCCACATAAACTTACAAATTCACGTTGAACTTGGACGAACTCCAAATGACCACTAAAGAGTGTAAGCCGCCTCAACACCAGGACCCATTCATTCAGTAAATCGTTTTCTAAACGTTAAACTACACACATGCTAGGGTTCAATGACGAAATTTCACAAAGAAGCAGTACGGATTTATACCTTTTAAATATACATTCCTATTATTATCGTAGAAGAAATCATACAACAATAAACAAATAACTACGTAATTCTCTACTCTGCTCTAAGTCACATTAAAAATGGTAATACACTAGGATATCCATTATAGTTAATCGGTCTACTTATACAAATAGGCATATACGCAACGAGCTTTTGCCAATGGACTCCTCTAACTCCTCCTAAACATTGAGGTATGGTCCTACAATAAACATACAATTAGCTAACAACAAAACCAAGTTTGTAACAAAACGAATCTTCTATATCTATACTATCCACGTCAAACATTGTACCAGGATGTAAGAAGATATATAAAACACTAAAAACATACAACATGTAACTAAATTATACCAGACATAATGTTCTACATTGCAGATACAAACGTAATATATCCTAATATTCCTATAATTGCATAAAATACCCAATACCTTGCATCGAAGCTGGAACCTGTACAGAGAATATACAAAACTGAATGAAATATACTAAAACGCTCGAATTACAATAAAGCAAGAAAATAAATTCTCTATCGTACGCAAAACATACATTAAAAACCTTGCAGTACGAAAACAAACTAGCATGTAACCAACCAAACAACTAACGTGAATATGTTGTTAAGACATGTGACTGATTTACATAACTGAAACATTCGGTAAATGATGTGGAATACTTCTACACGAACACGCTATAGTATATACAAATCTGATATACAAAACTATTCACAATTCCGAAAACAATACAAATTCAATATAAATCATCCGATCATTTTGATTAGGTAACATAACATATATTAATAATAACCTACAATAAATCCATATCGTTCAGCTGCTCTCGCTATAGGGCATCCAAACGATACTCGATATACAAAAAAATCGAGATAAGGCAACCCGAACAGTCTACATACGCTTGATAACGGTCCATTTGTCACATGCGGATATAAGGTAGCACCGATATATCTGGTTCAAAACTGTACAATGCGTTATGGGGTAGATAGATTCTTGTAACGAAGCTGCTGCATCAACCCAAATACAAACATCAAGTCGCCAACTACCAGACTAATAAACCATACTATTCCCGTACATATTATATACAAATGAAAATAAATGGATGGCAAACACAAAACGTTGCCCCCCAATTTACCCAACAGGCTTTAACCAAGCATCCAACCGTTAAGAACTCACCAACCAACCACCGAATGAGTCAACTATACCCCAACTAGATAAGAATATGAACATAATATGCTCTGAAAAATATATAGAATTATAATCCCGACATAAAACATGTAACGATACATACACTCAAACATAGCAAACATGCCACGGAAATTATTGATAGGACAAAGAATAGGAAAGAGCCATCTCACCTAATTTTCCAAAGCGCATCCATCTTTATGCCTAGGGGATCCCTACACCCCACCCCTTCAGAAATGTGTTATAACACTATTCCTACCAGAACCGAAAAAATATATATAACGAGCAATAGATAGCGACTAATTATACCCCAATACAGCTATCTAAAGAGGAAAAAACATATATAAATAGAATAAACATCAAATCAAATAAAATGAAAAATGTTTAAAACATAAACCTTCCTATAGCCGAAAGCTATATATACTCTACTCAGCTATATATACTCTACTCACGTCCAGCAATATCTTACCTCGCTCGAAGCCTGACTGCAGGACGACAGAGTGAATGTGTGCGCAAGATAAGCTTCCCTTACAATATTAACCCTAGAAAACAGTGAACACCACATCCACCGTCATGTCACACTCAACAACACACCCATACCACACAGTACTACTACCACGATCCTTGTAGTAACTTATGACACAAGACTGACGTCCAGAGGTTACATAAGCAACTGCATCACCGAAGTCAAATCAACACTGAACTGGATCGGGCCGCCCCATACCGCAACTCCCCCCGAACAATCCATCAGACCCATCATTACCTAAGTGAGCACTGTCAGGTCGTCTGGCCTTGCACCCACACTTATTAAATCTCTACGGACAATCGCAACAGGCCGTACACAGACCACACCCATTCCCCATCTGCATGAGGAAACAAGGCCTTCCCTCTCAAACATCAGCTTGATATGAAGGAAATTCAATTCATCAACAAAATTGTGAACTCTGCCCATCCCAGCCACCACCCAGCCGAGTCAAACCCACCGAAAGATACATAAAACACTGACAACACTTCAGCTCCCTTTACACCACCATACCACATCCAGCAGACAATACATCCATGCACAAACAGATACACGCACATTTCGCAGCTCTTGCACTGGCTAAGCATATAGCCAACACGGCCCAACAGTCACCCGCCGGATGTGGACGTGGAGAAGTTGGGGTTACCAGGGGTGACAGTGTTTCTTTGTTGACGCTTAGGTACGGGCACCAAACGGCTCTCCAAACATACCCATTGAATTGCAAACGCCCCGTCCGATCTGGACCCGTGGTGACGAGGTGCACCCGATATGGTCGAGCACGTTATGACAACGTGACCAGATATTGCGCCTGGCAGGCTCGATCATAATATATCCTCGTTACTTGCTCTGCGGTAACGGCTGCCGGGCAGGATCAATTTCCTTCGAAGTGTGGGTCTTATATAGGGGCCTGCACCACTCGTGATATTCCCAACATGCACTGGTCGGTGAGTATCCGTGCTTTTGGTCTATGAGCCGGCTGTGACTAGTCCACTGCAGGAGAAGCTTGACCTAAGCCACAACAACAATCCTCTCCAACGTCGCCTCTCCTCTGCATATCCTGTGAGACACTCAGGACTTTTTTTTTGTAAAAGGGGCCCGAAGGCCCCGGGAAGATGCCTCCACCATTTATTTCCTAAGGCCCACAAAGAGTAGGGAGACCCCTGGCCCCAACACTCACCAGAAGTTGTGGCATCCAACCATACTACTACCGCCTCCAGCCCTGCTGAAGTAACGGCCTACCAACTCTACCTTAACAAAGATCCGATCTATAACTCCCCGAATTGATAGGCTTACATGCTAATTGTACACTCAGAGCATTGCCACGTTTCACAGCCAGTCCTAGCCTCTGTTTCAACCAGAACGTTTCGCGAGGGTCCCCAGAGGCGGCAGATAACCGTCGGCCGATGTCGCGGATCAGGAGGCTGCTGGTTTTGCCGATAACGCCGGTCGTCTCGATAGCCAAGGGCTCAAAAAGGTAGCGGTCACGAAGAGATTGATACTCATTCCTTTTTTTTGTTCTCTGCCGCGTTGGCCGCCCTGCCAGCCTCTAAAGAAGTGCCAGGCAAGTGACTCGTCGCGAAGGTGTCCACGCAGGTGCAATCCCAGCAAAGGTTTTTCCCTCTAAAGAAGGGAAA
>SDVV010037243.1:0-10860 GCA_016164225.1 Gammarus roeselii
ACATTCAGCGACCCTAACAATAGGGTTTGGAGAGGCGTGTGCCTCTCCTCCCCCCGCTCGTCTTGCCGTCTTCGAGGAAAGGTTTTTACAGAGAACGTTATTCCTAGCCCCTTCGCTCCGCCCCGTTTTGTCGCCTTCTACGACACGCTGGGGGTGGCGGTAGCGCGATTATACTACCGGCTACGGGGCGCCCCTTTAGTCGCCTTCTACGACACACGGTGGATACGGTGTCTCGTAGAAGCTATTTTGAGAGGCAATTATTACTGCCATTCTTTGCCTGCCGCGCAGATCGACAGACGCACTATAACTTACATAGACGAACAAGTTTAGAACGCACAACCAGATTGAACAGTCAATTTCCCTTATGGAAATGAATGTCTCCATGGAAGGACGTGCCAAATAGATAGGTCAATTTGGAATACATGCGGATTGCCATTGTAGTGCAAATCGAGACTGGTCGGCTATCCAATACACTTGTTCGTGGCGTATCTGGGGTGGGGACAACAAAGATGTCGGCACACAGTGCTTCGCAAACTTGTAAACTTCGATATAAACCAACTTAAAAATGACCTCATGAGGTTTACTTTAGCTTTCCGTTCCGTCGGAGCCTCGAACACCTAAACTACCGCGACCCAACGAGTGTTAAGCTGCTTAGTTAGTACGTTATAATGTTTCAAAGAATTAATGCTATCAAAGTTCATCCAAAGACTAACTACGGTGATACACAATGGATTTGTTACTAGTGAGAAGAGAACAAAAATACAGAGAAAGCGAGAACGATCGTGTGCACCTTACTCCCTGTACACCACACCACGTGCTCTTTTTGCCGAAAACTTCTTCGCAAAGCTATTAAAACTTTATGAGACTTTCTATAACTGCGTCAATATTTGAAAATGGAAGCACGGCCGAAGAATTCGAGCATGCTACTAGACATTGATGTGGGAGAAAATTTAGTATGGTAGAGGAAGATGGGCATTTGTGAGGTACGGACCTGCTAGCGCGAGGAGAAGGAGAAGTAATTTTGCCTCACCTGAGTGAGTTTATTGAATGTTTTGGAGGTCATTTAAATGTGGTTATACTGGGTGGTTGTACCTGATAGTTTTGTGCATTGCGGAGGAGCTAGTGGTTGGAAACGGATTGTTTAAGAAGCGATATATACAGAAACACACATGGATAAAGATGGCCCATGGTGTAGAGTTGGTGAGAGCGCAGAAGGATTTTATGCTGATTTCGAGGGGAATGTTGGATGTGCGGGTGGAGAAATACCTGACCATCTACTAGTAGGTAGAATATGAAGATTAAGAGTGGAGCAAGCAGAGAGAAAAGGGGAATGGATAAGCCAGAATTTTGATGAGAACAACCATATGTTCTGGAAAGAAGTGAAGGTAGTGCCCGAGCGGAGGTGCACTAAGGAAGAAGTGCAGGAGGCGGTAGAGATAATAAAAGCGAGGCGAGCCCCTGGTTTGGACGGGTTGCGACGGAGTGCCCGGAGAAGTGTGGTGAAACGATAGTCGAATGGCTGGTGAAGCAACTGAATCTGTGTTTTGTGTCGGATGTGGTGCCGATTGAATGGGGCAGTGCTTGTATTGTTGCATTGTACGAGTGCAAAGGAGATAAAAATTAATGCTGCAAATCAATAGGTATCAGTTGGCTATGTTTTGTCGGCAAGTTGTTCAAGAGAGTGCTTATCAAGATTAGACAGAACGGGAGATACGATTGGCAAGGAAAAGTGTAGCTTCATGAGTAGTGGAAGGTGTACCGATCAGCTTTCTGTAGTGAAACAAGTCTGTGAGAAATGCCTTGTGAAAGGGAAGGTAGTGTCCTGGGCCTTCATGGACCGGGAAAGGGTCTACGAAAGGGGAATGCTATGGAGGGTATTGCATCTTTATGGAGTGGGCGGAAATTTATTGAAAACGGTTCTGAGTTGGGACAGTGGGACTGAGACTGCGCTTTGTCTTCCTGGCTTTTATATCTTAACATGGATGGAGTGGTCTGGAAGTGTCCAAGTCCAGCGGAGGTGCCGAAGGTGCTGACGCCAGTTTGGCAGAGTGTGTGAGAGGAGGAAGCGACGAGTTAACGTGGGTAAGAGTAGATTAATGAGATGTGCGAGAAGTATTGATGTGATTAGAATTAGTGTTCCCTATTGGAGAGTTATTGGTAGAAGTTCAGTGTTTCAAGTACCTCGACTCTCATGTGTGTATGACTGAACTGGTAGAAACTGATATGATGTCGCGAGTGAAGGAAGGGTGTAAAGTGTTGAGTGAACTGGAAAGGACGATGGGGATTGAAGCAAATAGAGGGTTGTAGGAGAAGGTAATTGTCCCAACTGTACTCTACGGAGCGGAGACTTGGGGGTGAGAGGAGAAGAAAGTTTAAGGTTTTTGAGATGAATGTTTGAGGAGCATGGCTGGAGTGACGTTGAGAGGCAGGATCAATAACGACGGGGTTTTAATTAGAACAGAGATGATGAAGAAATCGAGGGCAGTGGAAAGGTAGTTGTCCCAACTGTACTCTACGGAGCTGAGACTCGGGGGTGAAAGGAGAAGAAAGTTTAAGGTTTTCGAGATGAATGTTTGAGGAGCATGGCTGGAGTGACGTTGAGAGGCAAGATCAATAACGACGGGATTTGAATTAGAACGGGGATGATAAAGAGGTAGAGGGCAGTAGATTCACATGTTGAGATGGTTCGGGCACATAGTGAGGATGGATGATGAGAGATTGGTTAAAGAGGCGATGGATGACGTGAAGACGACGTCAGGAAGAAGCGACATAAAAGTGGAGGTAGACAGACAGCGTGCGTATGTATAAGCTTGAATGGAAAATGGTAGTGAGTAGATGAGTTGTGACGCTGCCCCGACGTGCTTCCCTGCCCTTCTCGTCGCGTCGAGAACGGAATGATCGTGGGCGTGGGGGAGGGTCACTATGATGTGGCAGGGGTAGGTAAACCAGTTCCACTGTCTGGTCCTGCTGCTGACACTCACCTCGGGTCGCACTCCTGACCCAGAGTGTGTGCTGAAGGACCTCTCGGCCGGACCCGCTAGCGCTGAATGTGTGAGGGGTGCCTTATGTCTGTATCTGTAAAGCTGTGGCCATCAATTATAACAGGCAAGCAAAGTTCATGTGTAGAAGTTTTTTCGCCCAACTGTACGAAGTGCCTCGAAATCAAATTTGTCATGTCTCACTAAGAGTAGTTAGTGTGCACAAAACAAACCAGGATGGAAGTGGAAGAGTATGTTGATGAGGTCCTGGTCGCCCCATCTGATGTGCTGTTCGTACTGCTCCTTGAGTGGGATGATGTAGTCAGACCAGCTGAAGGCCCGCATGCGGTGAAGGTTCATCAGCATCACGCCGGAGTTGATACCTGGGGAGGAGGAAAGAGGAGCGCTGGAATTTGGAGGAAGAAGGAGAGTTGAACGAGGTGTTGGACTGAGGAGGAAAGGGAGCAATGAAATGAGGAGGAAATGGAGTCGAAGGAGGTGTTGGACTGAGGAGGAAAGGGAGTGTTGAAATGAGGAGGTAAGGGAGTGTTGAAATGAGGAAGGAACGGAGGTGTTGGAAAGAGTAGGGAGACTTGACAACAACAATAAGACATTGCGAGTCACCTTTAATCAACTATAACAAAAGAATGCGCTGTATTCTGAGAGCACATCAAGTTCTACTTACCTAATTCGAGCACATCTGCAAAGTAGGTATGCACCAGACACATGCAACGTTTGGAGGTGCATCGAATAGCTGAAAGCTATTCTTAACGCTGTAACTGCTGTGTGAAAACTTGGTACTATTATATAGGTACAGTAGAGAAAGGAAATTCGTTTATGATTAAAGATTACAAGAAATCTTTAATGATAATTTTCCGCTCGACATTTGAACTCATTGGAAATTCAATTGATATTATAAATAAAGAAGGGTTGTCTAGACATAATACCATAAGAAATTTTCATATGTAGTTAAATTCCACGCAGGAAAAGTATAATTGTTTTCGGTTATAGACTTACCATAAACAAAAAAAAATTCATTACTGTACAACGCGTCTCACTCCCCGAGTGCTCACACGCACACCAAACCTGAGCGCTCAAGGGATGGGCCAAACCTCGCAACACACATTGGGTCATGAGTGAGGTTTGAAATCGGTATCAGTAGCAGAGCCCGTCTGTTTATACTGGTTCACACCTGCTGAGCCTTCGCCAACCCACGGCCATCCCGTTTCTCAGCGAGACTGAACACCTCTGATGCACTAATGCACTCTGATAAGGGCGGGAAAGTGTATCAGAGCCGCTTCATCACTACTCCATTAACAATCATTCTCCACTCACGCCAATTTATTGCACGCTCTCCCGCTATCTTCGCACTGATGTCTCATGCATTTAAACACATGTAAAATCTTATGAACCATTAACATTGAGGGTGAAGTCATGTTTCAAATAACTAAAATGAGCTGGGTTCTGGATTCCTAATTCAACTAAACAGACGTCTGAATCAAATCACAATAATGTCGACACACCTACATTAAAAAGAAGGCAAAAAAACAGTAAATAATTTCGAAAGGACTGCATTCCAACATTTATGGCCACTATCGTAGCACAGGGGTAAAGCTTCCACAGGCAAATAAACCGCCTCTCATCACTGCACTCAAGCGTGTTCGTACCAAGCTTGCCGTAGTATGGGTGCTTTGCGAATCTGTTATACCAGCCCGTCGCACTGTCCTGGTGTTCGGGGGCCACGGCTGCCAGCTGAGTGCTATTCATGGCTGCCAGGTGGCGCCACGCGTCCTCCACAGATGACACGAACAGCACATCCGTGTCGATGTAAAGCACAACCTCCGTGCTGGGCAGCAACGTCTGGCCACGAATACAGGAATATGCTGAGCACAGAGTTGTCCTTAATATGGACGAAATCATCCACCCTCACTGATTTTGAGGTTGCCTCAAGTGTCCTCCAAAGACGACACGAATAGCACATTCGTGTCGATATCATCACTTCCTAGAATGAGTGTACTTTACGTTAGAGAATAAGGATATTCCTAATCCTAAGGATATCATAGCGCAACGACGGATTAAAGCCCTCAGCTAGAAGAGAACTTCTCCCCTGCTGAAGTTATTAAATATATAGATAAATTATAAGTCACATAATCTTCAGGTCCATACCAAGTTCAGCCCAGAATTCTAAAAGAGACTAGCAACGAAATCGCCAAACATTTATCAAACATTTTCACCCCATCTCTCACAAATGGCACCTGCCCCTCTCAACGGAAATAGGACAATTTTACCCTACTTTTTAACAAGGAGGATATAAAGTGCCCCGTCCATTAACGTTCAATTAATAATAATAGTAATAGTTTTCATTGAAGCCCTCGATGGTACAATAATGACTACAGATAACAAGTTTGACAGAGCATTCTTACCAATACATTCAAATTACGTAGCAAAAGAACATACATGGAGACAAGACGGTAGGGATGAAGTACGCGATATATTCATAAGTAGAGTTAGTGACAATCACACCTGGATACATTCCATGTTCCTTTCCCACATGAATATGTACCTATATAAAAAACTCAATGTTAGAGAGGTAAAGCACATAACCACCTGTCAGCCAACATTTTAGGGACGTCTCCCAGCCTGACATCCACACTACGTACAATGGGCCCACAACATGGAAAGGCAGATAGATGTTGAACATTATTTCTATTAATATCGTGATCTTCCTGCACCAGCAGGCTCCTGTCTCACCTCTCTATTATTGGAGATACTTTGTATCCTTCTCGGTCACATAAAGCCTCCAGGAAGGGATTATTATAATTTATAATACGCTCCTGGAGGTTATAAGCCCCTTTCTATCTTGTACTTTAAGACAGTCAACATCATACGCGGCGAATACAAAGCTAGCACTCGGTCTTCTAGGTACACCTATCAACCTCCGGAAAATATCATTGTACTGATAGTGACTAGCGTAAATTTACATTACAGTGAGTTGCAGTAGATAGGGTAGCAGTAGGTTTTAAAGAGCTGTATTTTAACATCTGTCTTGCAGATGTTGAATTTCCTTATAAGCTGGAGATATCAGCTTTGTCACATCGGTTGTTGGTTTTTAGGTGACCTAAATAGGAAGAACTGTCCACATATTCCAACTATACACCATTTAACACATTAATAATTAGGAACTGGAACATATGCATAGTGCGTGGTTTTACTAGCATGCAAACAAATTTGCTCGTATTGTTCTCAATATCTAGCGTTGCGGCCACCGCCTCGCATATATTTAGCATAATTTTAAGAGCATCCACATGAGGAGCCAGGAGGACCATATCGTCGGCTAAGAGCTAGACGCTTGTATAGGCTGTCTACTTACACATTGAATAGAAGGAGCGGAAGAATGCCTCATTGCCTTATTCCACGGTTGTTCGGAACGGATTTGATGTTCAAGTTCCCCGCCGTACCGCACATTGTTGTTGATGTTACCAGTATTTTAGTTTCACGACGTGCACAGGCGCTCCCATTTCAATCAGTATTTTGAACAGTGTCCAATGATTGACGCAGTTGAATTTTTTTGGGCACCTAAAAAACACAAATAAATTGGCGAGCCGCTACTGACAAAAAATTTATAGTTTGTTTTAAGGTAAAAAAAAATCCATTTCCATGTTGAGGTTCAAAGCCAAATGGGTTTGATGTTGTGTGGAGACATTCGCCAAGTCTGTTCTGAATCACAATTTCTAGTAGCTTCGATGCGGCAGTAGCAATTGATATTGGTCTGTAATTGCCTACATCTGTCACACATTTTGTCTTTGTTTTTATAATAGGTTTTACACCTACATCCATGAGTAGCTTAAGTAGGTAGTTAGACTTAAGGCAGCCAGTGAAGAAAATAGACATGGCATGGAGGAATTGAACAGGACCATACTTAAACACTTCTGATGGTGGACCATCCGTCCCTACAACGTTTCCAGTTTCCAATCTCTTAGTCTCACCTCAGTCAATGGCAAATTGACGCAATGTTTGATCACGGATAAAATTACAGAATTCTTATAATCAAACCAGTTGATAAGTGATTCTCAGCATGACTTCAGACGCAATCATTTATTCTTTTACAAACATGACGCTTTTTTACACGAATATAAATGAATTTTATGACGCGAAATCTCCGATCAACATCATGTACCTCGACTTTCAAAAGGCCTTTGATAAAGTACCTCACAAACGCTAAGTTAGTAAATTTCACAGCAACGGTATTCGAGGCGAGCTAAATAACTGGATAAAATGCTGGCCTACGGACAGACTGCGGCGAGTTGTACTTTACGAAGCTCCTCCAATTAGGGTACAAAGTTATAAGCGGCGTGCCTCAAGGATCCGTGTTAGGTCCAGTTATATTCGTATTATTCATAAACGATCTCGATAGCAACGTACTCTCGAACATAAGCAAGTGTGCAGACGATACTTAGCTCGGAGGAAAAGTGCAAACAAAACTCGCGTGTGAGTAGATTCAAATTGTTGATTGGTCAGAAAGATTGGCAAACGATATTCAATATCGGCAAGGGTAAAGTTATGCACATTGGTCATCATAACCGTAATCACGAATATTCAATGACCGGAAAGAAAATTATTCCTGTCAACGTAGTGAGAGATCTAGGTGCCATCATTAGTAACGACTTAAAACGCAGCAAGCAATGTAACGATGCTGCCTAAAAAGGCAATACAAGGTTAGGCATGATATCCCGCACAATCTCGTACAAGAAAAGAAACAGTACCCTCGAGTTATAAAATGTATTTGTACGACCACACCTTGAGTTTTTGGTCCAATTCTGCTATCCATATCTTAGAAAAGACGTTACTAAATTGGAGAAGATTTTCCGTAGAGCTACCGAACTTATCCTTATGTTGCACAATAAATCGTACGATGACAGACTACGTGAACTGTACCTTTATTCGCTGGAGAAGCGTAGAGTCAGAGGTGACATGATCGAAGTGTGGAAGATAATGAAGGGTAAGGAAAACGTCGAACGAGCGAGCGAGCCTTTTCGCTCCAGATGCGAACGTAGTGACCAGGAATAATGGATACAGAATCGTTGGCATTCGTTTTATCCTCTACATCACGCGCAGTTTTTTCACGTATAGAGAGGTCGAGGAATGGAACAGACTTCCCACGGACGATGTACACAGCAATATCTAAACGTTTAAGTCGCGGCAAGACAAATTCTACCGAAAGCGCAGCTAAATAGCTCCCAGCTATAGCACTCACCAGAATATTCGGGAAAAACGGTGTTCGGCATTGACACAAGTACGGTTAAATTAGTGCCCAGCATTGGCACTAGCACGATAAAAAAAGTGCCTCGCATTGGTAACTGCTCGTTGCAAAACGGTGTCCAGCAATGACACCGGTCAACATTGGTTTGACGAGATATGAGACTGATAATCTCGGATCAACATCGCGGGGCGGTGGCTTTCTCTTCAGGTGCTGATCTGAGTTGTTTCGAGTATCATCATAATATAATATTTTCTTCTACAAACTTTCCCTCTTTTGATCTATTGAAACAGAAAATGTCCACATGAAACTCTCCAAGACGTTCTACTTCAGAACTAACCTTCTTACTATCAAAAGGCAACCCAGTTTAGGTAAAAAGGTCTCATGTTCTCATCTTGCACATGTGAACACTTGTAGACCTCCCCGCTGGCAGGAGCGTCTAGATACGAATACAGAACCAGGCTGGGCATAGATATGTACTTGATGTGAACGATATCCTCCACCTATCCTAACGTGGAAGCGAGCTAATTTAGGCAGACACAGAAGGGATAGGCGCCCAAACTCTGCGCTACATGACCACGTGTCCTTTGCCAAGGCTCGAACTTGAAACATGGATCACCAGAGGCTGGCACCACACGGTCGCGGTGGGCCCATCCAGTGTTTTGGTCGAGTTGATAAGGTGCAGACGACGTGCATTTTGAATGAAGATCTTCCTATTGTGGATAGCTCATTCCCAAATCTCAGTTTTGATATTAAAAGTGCAATGTAAAGGTAAATTAAGTGCAGTTCTCCACGAGGACAACGGCATCAGCTTAGGGGGCTTAGGGGGAAGACTTGGACTCATAGTCTGGACGCTCCGGGTTTCGAGCTTCTGTTGGGGTGTGCAAGGCGATGGGAGGAACAATGAGGGATACAACTCGGGTAAGCAGAAATCCTAGAGCAAGATTATTGACCCCGACTCTTGCAGTATCAAGTCCTGGCAATTAGAGGGAACAATTTGTGGGAGAACCCCTTCAATGTGAAAATTTCATAACCGTTTTAAATAATGTTATACAAGACAGGATATGCATTCATTGATAAAAAATAGTTGATTTGTTCTTCCTACTAAGAAGACACAGATCGTTACATGAAAAAATAACCAGAAATGGTCAACTACTAATAAGGGCATTATGCTCTATTAAATAGAATGTTGAGAAAACACAAACAGAAATGATGACTGGTACACACCTGAAAAAGCGTCGAAGGAAAGCCTAGCCTAACAAACAAGTAAATCCTGACATAGTTACTGGCAACCCTAACCTTCCACACCGACCACAAATTGGTGACTTGCAAAGAGAGGGAGGGAGAGATCGCGCGCCTAACTAACTTACCGGCAAGAAGAGCCTGAGCGACGCACACTGCTTGAAGAGCCCTCGCCACTTGTCCTCCACCACAGTGTTGGGATAGCGAGCCTCCTGCAGTGACAGCAGCACGCGACGCTGCTCTGAAGCCGGCCACGTTTCGCGCTGTAACGGAGCGTTACAGCAAACGCATGACTACTTACACCCTTAGTACATGCAGCAGACGCTCATTATCAGAACAAAATGACGACACTCCAGAAGAAAGTTTGTATTTAGTGTGAACGTCCTACAATCTGTGGTTCATACCAAAAGCAATTAAATTCTGAGATGAGATGCCTATGGGGTTATCAACTTCCGAATGAAGTACAGAATAGTGTTTCAGCAAATAGCTATACAGTGTCAAGCAGAGACGATCATAGTTTCATGGCTGCTCCATTGGATGGAGCCATCATCAAGTTTACGCGGCTACTACCGCTAGTTGGTCTGCAGGGATGAGGATGACGTTTGCTTTAATTTTAGGATGCAAGCAATATAAATTCGTGTCCCATGCGTCGGGCGTCGGAAGACGAATGTCCAGCACAAACGCGCTCGAGGTTCATTTCTTTTCTCTCCTAAGTTGTAATTACATGACCTTAAATACGCGCCTTTGGGATTGTTTCATGAAACTTTACAAAAGTGAATCGCATGTTGAGATTACAACATACTTGGTGACGTCATCATAGTTACCAAGTGCGCGGTCTACGAAACAATAAACGAAATATTTATCGCTGGTAACATTCGAACGCCTTCCGATGCTCGCGGGTATAACGCGACGAGGAAATGCTTGACATTAGCCTATATTTCTCCGTTGCCTCAGGTCGTATCTTGTGTCCTGACTGACCATGTTGATGAAGACGCCGAAGTGCTGTAGCTGTGTGAAGACTAGTAGTGTGAGGGGGGAGGAGGAGAACATCACGGCGGACTTGAGGGCCGTAACGGTCTCGTTGAGGCGCTCTTCTCCGCAGCAAATCACGCAAAGGTACATCCTATTGGGTGTGTGTTTGTGCGCACGTGAGTGTGTGTGTGTGTGTATGTGTAGGAGAAAAAGAGGGGAGTTATCACACCTCAAGCTACGGCTAAGCACAAATCATCTTCACGAATTTCTAAACATATACACATTATATATTTATAAACTAATATAGAAATATACAGGCTGTACACAAACATATATATATATATATACATACATATACATATACATATATACACATATACACATATACACATATACATATAAATATATATA
>SDVV010037244.1:0-10860 GCA_016164225.1 Gammarus roeselii
ATCGGCCTCGTAACATCAACCTCATCCCATCAACCTCGTCCCAATTACCTTGTCCCATCAACCTCTTCTCATCAACCTCGTCCCATCATCCTTGTCCCATCAGCTTCGTCTTATCAAGCTTGTCCCATCGACCTCGTCCCATCAACATCGTCCCATCGACCTCATCCAAACAACCTTGTCCCATCAACCTCGTCCCATCAACCTTGTCCCATCAACCTCGTCCCATCAACCTTGTCCCATCAACCTCGTCCCATCAACCTCGTCCCATCAACCTTGTCACATCAACCTTGTCCCATCAACCTTGTCCCATCAACCTCGTCCCATCAACCTTGTCTCAACAACCTTGTCCCATCATCCGCGTGCTATCAACCTTGTGCTATCAACCTTGTCCCATCAACCCCGTCCCATAAGCCTTGTCCCATCAACCTCGTCCCAACAACCTTGTTCCATCATCCTCGTCCCATCAACCTCCTCCGATCAACGCATCCAAGTAACATCGGCTGCGCAGAAGCCTCATTTCCACGATGTGATCCAACAGCCCAGCAGTGAGATTGTATTCCTTTGTGTACACATATTGATACACGTGTACAAATGAAGCCCTTTCCTACTACGACAGGAGGAAACTGGTGTGTGGAAGATATAACAATAAAAGTTTAGGGAAGCATTTTAATTTAAGAAATGTAGTAAAAAACTATCGAATGGACTTAACGGGTAATTACCTTTCGTCAGTTTCAAACATGATGCGTCTGCAAGTAATGGAGAGGAAAAAAACTATCATTATCAATATTACTAAATAGATATAGTTATTTCATTGTCCAGCAATGGAATATCAATTCATAAATATAACACGTGACCTTCATTGTCAAATGAACAAGTTGAATTAACGAATCAAAAGCTCCTATTGAATTCCCCGAAGCTCATCTCCAGTGGGCCGCCGTGCCGGACCTCAGGGAGGAAATATAATGGCCGATATTATAATTCATGATCTCACAGACACAGTCTAGTTTGAAGAACCAATCATTAATAAGTAGGGCTGGGAAATTATGAAAACATGGGGTTGGGGAATTACGAATGCATGCATGGGGTTGATAAATCACCGATACACGGGGTTGGAAAATTACGAATATATGAGGTTGAGTAATCACGAATGCATGGTGTTGGGAGAATCACTAATACATGCATGGGGTTGGAAAATCGCGAATACATGGGCTAAGGAAATCCCCGTATACTTGTGGTGAACTTGAAAAGGCGTTATAGCTGAATTTAAATGAAACACTGCGTCCTTTCAATCTCGAATGACAGCTCAATTATCAGATGCAATATTTGAATCGGCGAAACAAAAGTTCAAAATGAATAGGTTACAGCCCGCTTCTAGTGGTCGGTCGGTTCATTCTTCATAGAGCAAAATATAATTCTCCAAATATGTTGTGGGTACTCCTATGAGCTAAGCCTTATAAGTTAGAAGCACATGGACATGGGGTTGATTAACCGGGATGCTGCAACATATTGTAAAAGTAGGCGCTAGGTGTGCAGATGTGGAATTGTAATTTGATGAGATGAAGGATGTGGGAAGGTGAATTACATCTTAACAAATTATACAGCAAGCGCACTTCAAGAGATTGAGAGTATTATGCCATGAACAAGCGCAACACGACAAAAGGAGTCATTATGAGATGGGTGTCTCACAAGCAATGCTCTCCACAACTTTCGTCAAAATAAAGCAGAAGTGATATTAATGACGAAACCCTCAGATATTTATCAATCTAAGCTCACACAAATCTGAGCGAGACGGGACGAATTGGTCGCCGTATGAAGTTGGGTTGTAACGTCCATAATGGCAAGTACGATTCCAAATGATCCAGCACGGGCCAAAATTGTTAGTAACAGTCCCTTTCACAGAGGACTAAGAAGGAGTCAGTGGTTCTACAAAACTGGATTATGAATACTGAAAACTGCAGACACATTGAATTGAAGAGTTATAGTATACGATTCAAAAGTTCTCAAATTAAGAAATTGGAAGACGAGCAGAATTAAATAAAATCAAAAAGATCAATTATCAGAACTCAAAATGAATCCGTCTCACTCGTCTCTATTGTGGTCGAACGGTTCATCCTCCTTGCTGCAACTCGTCTCTATTGTGGTCGAACGGTTCATCCTCCTTGCTGCATTCTCACTCGTCTCTATTGTGATCGAACGGTTCATCCTCCTTGCTGCATTCTCACTCGTCTCTATTGTGGTCGAACGGTTCATCCTCCTTGCTGCATTCTCACTCGTCTCTATTGTGGTCGAACGGTTCATCCTCCTTACTGCATTCTCACTCGTCTCTATTGTGGTCGAACGGTTCATCCTCTTGCTGCATTCTCACTCGTCTCTATTGTGGTCGAACGGTTCATCCTCCTTGCTGCATTCTCACTCGTCTCTATTGTGGTCGAACGGTTCATCCTCCTTGCTGCATTTCATAAGCCACAAAAAAGGCTGTGGACTCTCTAATGAGATGAAGATAGTTGAAGGTCAAAAGAACAGCAATTAACAGACTACGGGAAGTGCAAGTGAAGCAAAAATGTTATTTAACTCTAATTTAGCTTTATGTAAGTATTGTGGTTACAAAATGTCCAAACATACCGGACCTTGGGATGAGATATGACTTTGGAATGTCTGATGCAAACGTGTAAAGAATATGGGCCCTGTTACGCATGGAGTCTGCTGAGGAATAATGAGGGGGAGCGAGGGTTCCATCCAGTACGAAAACGTTTTTCAAAATGTTTGGTAACTCTGGCAAGCAACGCACGGGCGGAGGCAAGCAACGCTAGTGCGGTGGCAAGCTTGTGCGGAGGTATGCAACGCTCGTGTGGTGGTAAGCAACGCTCGTGCGGTGGTAAACAACGCTCGTGTGGTGGTAAGCAACGCTCGTGCGGTGGTAAGCAACGCTCGTGCCTTATTAAGCTCGATGCACCGCATCGAGCTTATAACTGGATAAAAAAGTGGCTTACGGACAGACGGCAGCGAGTTGTAAATAACGAAGCTCCCTCCCCCTGGGTTATGTCACAAGCGGCGTGCCTCAAGGATCCGTGTTATGTCCAGTTCTCTTCACAATATTCATTAACGATCTCGATAGCGACGTACTCTCAAACACTAGCAAGTTTGCAGACGCTGTTGCCTGTTGACGCTGTCGCCTGTTGACGTTGTTTCCTGTTGATGCTATGTCCTGTTGACGCTCTTGCCTGCTGACGCTGTTGCCTGTTGACGCTGTTTCCTGTTGATGCTATGGCCTGTTGGCGCTCTTGCCTGCTGACGCTGTTGCTTGTGGACGCTGTTGCCTGTTGATGCTGTTGCCCGTTGACGCTGTTTCCTGTTAATGCTATGGCCTGTTGGCGCTCTTGCCTGCTGACGCTGTTGCCTGTCGACGCTGTTGCCTGTTGACATTGTTTCCTGTTGATGCTATGGCCTGTTGGCGCTCTTGCCTGCTGACGCTGTTGCCTGTTGACGCTATGGCCTGCTGACGCTCTTGCCTGCTGTCGCTGTTGCTTGTGGACGCTGTTGCCTGCTGACGCTGTTTCCTGTTGATGCTATGGCCTGTTGACGCTCTTGCCTGCTGACGCTGTTGCCTGTTGACGCTGTTTCCTGTTGATGCTATGGCCTGTTGGCGCTCTTGCCTGCTGACGCTGTTGCCTGTTGACGCTGTTTCCTGTTGATGCTATGGCCTATTGGCGCTCTTGCCTGCTGACGCTGTTGCTTGAGGACGCTGTTGCCAATTGACGTTGTTTCCTGTTGATGTTATGGCCTGTTTTCGCTCTTGCCTGCTGACGCTGTTGCCTGTGGACGCTGTTGCCTGCTGACGCTGTTGCCTGTTGACGTTGTTTCCTGTTGATGCTATGGCCTGTTGGCGCTCTTGCTTGCTGACGCTGTTGCCTTCTAACGCTGTTGCCTGTTGACGCTGTTGCCTGTTAACGCTGTTTCCTGTTGATGCTATGGCCTGTTGGCGCTCTTGCCTGCTGACGCTGTTGCCTTCTAACGCTGTTGCCTGTTGACGCTGTTGCCTGTTAACGCTGTTTCCTGTTGATGCTATGGCCTGTTGGCGCTCTTGCCTGCTGACGCTGTTGCCTGTGGACGCTGTTGCCTGCTGACGCTGTTGCCTGTTGACGCTGTTGCCTGTTGACGCTGTTTCCTGTTGATGCTATGGCCTGTTTTCGCTCTTGCCTGCTGACGCTATTGCCTGTGGACGCTGTTGCCTGTTGACGCTGTTGCCTGCTGACGCTGTTGCCTGTGGACGCTGTTGTCTGTTGACGCTGTTTCCTGTTGATGCTATGGCCTGTTGACGCTGTTGCCTGCTGACGCTGTTGCCTGTGGACGCTGTTGCCTGTTGACGCTCTTGCCTGTTGATGCTATGGCCTGTTGGCGCTCTTGCCTGCTGACGCTGTTGCTTGTGGACGCTGTTGCCTGTTGACGCTGTTGCCTGTTGACGTTGTTGCCTGTTGATGCTATAGCCTGTTGACGCTCTTGCCTGCTGACGCTGTTGCCTGTTGACGCTGTTGCCTGTTGACGCTGTTGCCTGTTGATGCTATGGCCTGTTGGCGCTGTTGCCTGCTGACGCTGTTGCCTGTGGACGCTGTTGCCTGTTGACGTTGTTGCCTGTTGATGCTATGGCCTGTTGACGCTGTTGCCTGCTGACGCTGTTGCCTGTGGACGCTGTTGCCTGTTGACGCTGTTTCCTGTTGATGCTATTGCCTCTTGGCGCTCTTGCCTGCTGACGCTGTTGCTTGTGGACGCTGTTGCCTGTTGAAGCTGTTGCCTGTTGATGCTATGGCCTGTTGGCGCTCATGCCTGCTGACGCTGTTGCTTGTGAACGCTGTTGCCTGTTGACGCTGTTGCCTGTTGACGCTCTTGCCTGCTGACGCTGTTGCTTGTGGACGCTGTTGCCTGTTGACGCTGTTGCCTGTTGACGTTGTTGCCTGTTGATGCCATGGCCTGTTGACGCTCTTGCCTGCTGATGCTGTTGCCTGTTGACGCTGTTGCCTGTTGATGCTATGGCCTGTTGGCGCTGTTGCCTGCTGACGCTGTTGCCTGTGGACGCTGTTGCCTGTTGACGCTGTTGCCTGTTGATGCTATGACCTGTTGGTACTTTTGCCTGCTGACGCTGTTGCTTGTGGACGCTGTTGCCTGTTGACGTTGTTTCCTGTTGATGCTATGGCCTGTTGGCGCTCTTGCCTGCTGACGCTGTTGCTAGTGGACGCTGTTGCCTGTTGACGCTGTTGCCTGTTGATGCTATGGCCTGTTGGTGCACTTGCCTGCTGACGCTGTTGCTTGTGGACGCTGTTGCCTGTTGAGTCTATTGCCTGTTGATGCTGATGCCTGTTGAGGCTGCTGCCCGTTGAAGCTATTGTTTTTTAAGGCAATTCACTGGGACGGAATTGCCAGCTGAGTCTGTTGTCTGACGATGGTCTGTTGACGCTCTTACTCGGACAATCAACATCAACTTAAGGCAGTATTCCGCATTGCCATCGGTCGCAACTTGGTCGCTATTGACTTCAAATTCCTTTTGACGACGACAAGTAGCGCTTCTGTCGAGACTCGCCTTTAATAGGGTCACTGAGACCCTCTGACGTCACTGATAAGGTGTTAGGGGACAATTGTGGCCTGGCAGAACATAGCACGACATAGCAGGACATAGCAGGGCAATGCAAGACATAGCATGGCAATAACAGTACATAACAGGACATAGCAGGTCATAGTAGGACAATGCAGGACATTGGAGGTCACGGCAGGACATAGCAAAACATATTAAGACACAGTAGGGTATTGCAGGACATTGCAGGAAATAGCAGGACAGGGCAGAAAGCCGAACATAGCTAATACACGACAGCATAAAGTACGTCATACTAAGACATTATAGTACATATTATGGGAAAGCGGGACTTAGCAGGCTGCTCCCAGGGGATAGTTGATCATATGGAATAGTTGTTCCTACGGAATAGGTATTCTCATGGAATAGTTGCTTCTATGGAATAGGTGATCTTGTGGAATAGTGCCCTATGTAATAGTTGCTCCTATGGAATAGTTGCTTCTATGGAATAGTTGCCCCTATGAAGTAGTTGCTACCTTGGAAAAGTTGCTCCCATAGAATAGTTGCCCCCTTGGAATAATTGCTCCTGGGGAATAGCTGCCCCTATGGAATAGTTGCTTCTATGGAATAGTTGCCCCCTTGGAATGGTTGCTCTTATGGAATAGTTGCTCCTATGGAATAGTTGCTTCTATGGAATAGTTGCCCCCTTGGAATTGTTGCTCCTATGGAATAGTTGCCTCCTTGGAATAGATGCTCCTGGAGAATAGTTGCTCCTATGGAATAGTTGCTTCTATGGAATAGTTGCCTCCTTGGAATAGTTTCTCCTGGACAATAGTTGCTCTTATGGAATAGTTGCTTCTATGGAATAAGTGCCCCCTTGAAATTGTTGCTCCTATGGAATAGTTGCCCCAATGGAATAGTTTCTCCTATGGAATAGTTGCTCCTATGGAATAGTTGCCCCCTGTAATAATTGCCCCTATGGAATTGTTGCTCCTATGGAATAGTTGCCCCAATGGAATAGTTTCTCCTATGGAATAGTTGCTCCTATGGAATAGTTGCCCCCTGTAATAATTGCCCCTATGGAATTGTTGCTCCTATGGAATAGTTGCTCCTATGGAATAGGTGTTCCTGTGGAATAGTTGCCCCTATGAAATAGTTGCCCCTATGGAATAGTTGCTCATATGAAATAGTTGCTTCAATGGAATAGTTTCTCGTATTTAATAGTGGCATCAATCGAATAGTTCTATCATTGTATAAAATTACCGTATAAAATTATTGTATCAATTGTCTTGTTGTAGCGTTGATATAAAATCTCTGATGGGATAGTTGCCTCAACGGAAACTCAAACTTATTCATATCAAATTATTTAATGAGGCAACACATGAATATAACAAGCTACAACAAGTATATTTGACTAGACTTTTCAACCAGCATATTAGTATTTGACTTTTCAACAAGCGTTCTAATACTAGATTTTCCAACAAGCATATTAGTTCTAGACTTTTCAACAAACATATTAGTACTGGACTTCTGATAAGCATATTAGTACTGGACTTTTCAACAAGCATATAAGCACTAGATTTTCAACACGAAAACACCCACACATATTTTTTAGAGCCTTATGGAACATACAGACACACACACTCACCCTCACAAACATGCATAGAGCATGATTAAGAGAGAAGAGAAGTTTAGTTATTTCATGTACACGGACTAGATTTACTGGATGGAGGATAGTTAGTAAACCATTCAAGGAAAGTTCACACGTGTTAGCTAAAATATTTAAAGCTTTAAGAGCGTCTGTTTTTTTAATACAAATATCCAACAATTTAAAGTGTCTCTAAATAGACATCATTCAACATTTAAATTTTGAATTAATGGAATCGATTGAGAAAGAGTAAACTATGAGTGTTTTAATGCATGAAACGATGAAGGAAATTGGCTTCGAAATGGGACCTATTCCTATGAGCTCTCATCTGACTAATTAGAATGAGGCTGGGCACTGCAATTTGATATTTTTCCTTGTCCGTTTCTGCCGAGACTTTGCTTAGTAGTTTCTTCTGATATAAAGCCGTCGTTGAAGCAGTAAGCAGGACCGTCATCATGTTAAAGTAGAAATCTAAGCAGTACCTCAATTCCCTCATGAAAGAACTGTGACCAGCTGATGGGTTGGAGGTATTCTACTATCAACAAGGATGGTGTTGTCGATATTACAATATCACTATCACTACAATATCACTGCAATATCACTGCAATATCACTGCAATGTGTCTAATATCACTGCGAATATCACTTCAACGTCACTGTAATATCACTTCAAACTCAATGCAATGCCAGTGCAATATCAGTATATTAATCGCTTAGAGCTGCAAATAGATCTTAATTGGAGTTGTTTTAGCGTTCATAGTATATCATTTATTGATGGTATACTATAAATGTAGTGTTCATAGTATTTCATTACTTGAAGCCACGTATATTCCACAACCGTTTCAACTAGCCACGGTGCTGGCAAACAGCTTGGTACTAACAACAATCCTACTAACTTACCAAACATTATTGGTTAGAAATATCGAAAGTCATCCGCACCGCGAAGAGTCAATCATAGCCTCAATCACGAAGGAAATGGGTTAACGATTTCTCCTCGGTGGTGGCGCTGGGAGCGGATCTTTTCAGTGCTTCCGTTTGATCTGATTCTCCGAAATCTGGACTATTTGGTCGCCGGACTTTGCGTAAAATGGCGCTAATGACTTTAATGGGGTAATCTGGGCCTAATGACTCACTATCGAGAGGCGTTCTGAGATATCATCAATCGTGTTGCTCTGAGAAATTATCCATCGTGTTGCTCTGAGAAATTATCAATCGTGTTGCTCTGAGAAATTATCAATCGTGTTGCTATAAGAAATTATCAAGCGTGTTGCTCTGAGATACTATCAATCGTGTTGCTCTGATAAATTATCAATCATGTTGCTCTGAGAAGTATCAATCAGGCTGGCTTCAGGCAATTGTTAATTAGGTTGTTCTGCAGGAATCATTAATCATGTTGCTCTGGTGCAATTATCAATCAATAAGCAGTCAGGTTGCTCTGAGGCAATCATCTATCAGGTTGCCCTGAGGCAATCATCTATCAGGTTGCCCTGAGGCAATCATCTATCAGGTTGCCCTGAGGCAATCATCTATCAGGTGGCTCTGAGGCAATCATCTATCAGGTTGCTCTGAGGCAATCGTCTATCAGGTTGCTCTGAGGCAATCATCTATCAGGTGGCTCTGAGGCAATCATCTATCAGGTTGCCTTGAGGCAATCATCTATCAGGTTGCCCTGAGGCAATCATCTATCAGGTGGCCCTGAGGCAAACATCTATCAGGCTGCCCTGAGGCAATCATCTATCAGGTTGCTCTGAGGCAATCGTCTATCAGGTTGCTCTGATGCAATCATTTATCAGGCTGCTCTGAGGCAATCATCTATCAGATTGCTCTGAGGCAATCATCTATTAGGCTGCCCTGAAGGAATTATCTGTCAGATTGCTCTGAGGCAATCATCTATCAGGTTGCTCTGAGGCAATAATCTATCAAGTTGCCCTGAGGCAATTATCTGTCAGATTGACATGAGGCAATCATCTATTAGGTGGACCTGAGGCAATCATCTACCAGGTTGCCCTGAGGCAATCATCTATCAGGTTGGTGTGAGTCAATCATCTATCAGGTTGCTCTGAGCTAATCACCTATCAGGTTGCTCTGAGGCAGTCTTCAATCAGGTTGCTCGGAGTCAATCATCTATCAGGCTGCCTTGAGGCAATCATCAATCAGGTTGCTCGGAGTCAATCATCTATCAGGCTGCTCTGAAGCAATCATCTATCAAGTCGCCCTGTGTCAATCATCTATCAGATTGCCCTGAGGCAATCATCTATCAGGTTGTTCGGAGTCAATCATCTATTAGATTGCTCTGAGGCAATCATCTATTAGGTTGCTCTGAAGGAATTATCTGTCAGATTGCTCTGAGACAATCATCTATTAGGTTGCTCTGAAGGAATTATCTGTCAGATTGCTCTAAGGCAATCATCTATTAGGTTGCTCTGAAGGAATTGTCTGTCAGATTGCTCTGAGGCAATCATCTATTAGGTTGCTCTGAGGCAATTATCTGACAGATTGCCATGAGGCAATCATCTATCAGGTGGCCTTGAGGCAATCATCTATCAGGTAGCTCGGAGTCAATCATCTATCAGGTTGCTCTGAGGCAATCATCTATCAGGTTGCTCTGAGGCAATCATCTATCAGGTGGCTCTGAGGCAATCATCTATCAGGTTGCCCTGAGGCAATCATCTATCAGGTTGCCCTGAGGCAATCATCTATCAGGTGGCCCTGAGGCAAACATCTATCAGGTTGCCCTGAGGCAATCATCTATCAGGTTGCTCTGAGGCAATCGACTATCAGGCTGCTCTGATGCAATCATTTATCAGGCTGCTCTGGGGCAATCATCTATCAGATTGCTCTGAGGCAATCATCTATTAGGCTGCTCTGAAGGAATTATCTGTCAGATTGCTCTGAGGCAATCATCTATCAGGTTGCTCTGAGGCAATAATCTATCAAGTTGCCCTGAGGCAATTATCTGTCAGATTGACATGAGGCAATCATCTATCAGATGGACCTGAGGCAATCATCTATCAGGTTGCCCTGAGGCAATCATCTATCAGGTTGGTGTGAGGCAATCATCTATCAGGTTGCTCTGAGCCAATCACCTATCAGGTTGCTCTGAGGCAGTCTTCAATCAGGTTGCTCGGAGTCAATCATCTATCAGGCTGCCTTGAGGCAATCATCTATCAGGTTGCTCGGAGTCAATCATCTATCAGGCTGCTCTGAAGCAATCATCTATCAGGTTGCCCTGTGTCAATCATCTATCAGGCTGCTCTGAGGCAATCATCTATCAGGTAGCTCTGAATGCATTATCTGTGAGATTGTTCTGAGGCAATCATCTACTAGATTGCTCTGAGGCAATCATCTATTAGTTTGCTCTGAAGGAATTATCTGTCAGATTGCTCTGAGGCAATCATCTATTAGGTTGCTCTGAAGGAATTATCTGTCAGATTGCTCTGAGGCAATCATCTATTAGGTTGCTCTGGAGAAATTATCTGTCAGATTGTTCTGAGGCAATAATCTATCAAGTTGCCCTGAGGCAATAATCTATCAGACTGCCCAGAGGCAACCATCTATCAGGTTGCTCGGAGTCAATCATCTATCAGGCTGCTCTGAGGCAATCATCTATCAGGTTGTTCTGAGTCAATCATCAATCAGGTTTTATTTATATA